>CANNZV010000378.1:0-302653 GCA_947561585.1 Caprella mutica | reverse complement strand
ATATTAAATAAAATGTTATTAGTTAGATAATTGAACAGTTACCCGAGGCTTACCTGTAAGGTGAAGGGTGACTTCAATTACTTCGGAAGCCATTCTTGTTCATTTTTCTGGAGTGTTCCAGAGGTGCCAACTTATGAGATGTCCACCTGCATCGGCCGTTAACTTAAGCATTCAGTATTCAAAGATCGAATCTTTTGTTGTGTATTTCTGGAGTGTTCGGGCGGGAGTGCTCCGGGCGGGAAAGAACACTCCAGAAAAATGAACAAGAATGGCTTCCGAAGTAATTGAAGTCACCCTTCACCTTACAGGTAAGCCTCGGGTAACTGTTCAATTACTTATCGCCATTCTTGTTCATTCTGGAGTGTTCCAGAGGTGCCAACTTATGAGATTTTAAAGAACGCAGCAAAAGATGAGACCAACCAATTTTCAAGTATGAATTTAAAATAAGAGCATCAGAAAATTGTAACGTTGGCCCAGCCTGCGACCTTGAATATCGTCAATGGTAATATTATGGTTCAAGAAAGAACAGGCAGCTGCTGCACAAGTGCAGAGATTAAAATTAGCAATGTCGATTCCTGCCTCTTCCATAATTGCTTCAATCCGTCTACCTATTTTTGAAATAGATAGGTACTGTTTGTATGATTTTCGGAAACTTACAGAGTTGATTAGACTCTCCACGAAATCTAATCCATGTACTCTTTGAAGGTTAAATATAGACAGAATTTGAATAGACTTTAAAATACCTCATTTAATCAGGAATTCATTATTTCCCACACGTGGTGTAAAAAGTAATTGAAATAGTCTCATGATACAAAATCTTTATACATCCATAACTTTGAAAGTTGGAACTTGATGTATAGATCATTGAGCTTGTACCGTATCTCATTAATTAATAGGTTGAAATTCTAAAAGCAATACTTTCCAGAGGGAAATAATTTTTCAAAATTCAAAACAGAAGAAACTTCCAAGATCATTTGTACATGGGAGTGGTTAGTCTTATTTAATTTTTATTTTAATTGGTATCCAGGATACCTGCACTAATTCAATAACTAACACTCTTTACTGCAAGCGATTTCACTGTACATAATCCAGTATGATAAGAAAACTTTATATCAATAATTTACATCATTAAATTGCATGGGATCAATTTTCTGTCTACTCAAGAAATATACCACTTGTGATCTAGCTATGTTGTTTATAGAGGTTTGGCGGAAATTCTGCACTAAAAACACATTATACTGATTTTGTACCGCAAAAGGGGTAATGAACACTGTTGCACTTGTTCTTCCTAAATTTTATAAAGCCTCATGATACTTAAACGTTAGATATCAGCTACTATTCGGTAATCCCATCAAAATACCAACTTACTTTATCAGCATGAATGTTTTGATAAAAGTATATTTTTTCACAGAAAAATAAGTCTTCTAACAGACGTTGTCAAAATCTTTAACTAATACGAGAGCATGGCTGAATATTTGTAGTCTTGACAGTAAATATTTTGATGTGGACAAACTAAATGTCATTTGAAAAGGCCCTGCCAACCGGATAAAAATGGCCTTCAGTTCTAGTACATTAATGTGAGAGGTAGAGTCTTAGCATACATAATCCCATCTATTTTAAATAAAATTTAATACATTTATAAGAAATGTACATTCTTCAAGTTTATGCATCAGTGGTAGCTAATTACAATACTTTGAGAATTATGGTTTATGCTTACTAAACTGATTGAAAAGATTCATATTCAACTGGAAATCTATATTATCAGAGGTTATATAAACTCAGAGTTGAAGGCCACGTTTTCCACACTTCTCCTGATGATGAATAGAAATCTTTTCAATCGAAAGCTTGAAACCAAAAATACCTTCAACGCTTACGAAACTAAAGTAATGAAAGGGTGTCTAAATACTTTAAGCTGGATAATCATCATCAATTTCTATTCTTTTGTAAGTTACTATTGACAATTTTGAGAGCATTAATTTTAAGACGTTCTAAAATTATAAAGAATAAACCTCCCCCTTAAACTGCTGGAAGGCAGAGAGTCAACAGTTTGATAAAAAATAAAAACGTCACAATTGATAGAATTTTGCTCAAATTTGTTGCATCAATTAAAAGTCATTCCTTTCTAATGATTAGGAATAAACAAAATAAAATTTCTTTCATAACTAATAACAACAGTGCTCTCTTTCTCTCTGCAACAGTCCATTCATATACGAATTCATCTATCAATTAAGTAAATTAAATAGTACGTAGACAAGTAACTTTCAGTTCTTAATTTTGCCAATATAGAATTCATACTTAAGTTGCATGATTCACAAGTAGAGCCTTTAGCTCTAAACTTACTTGAGTTAGAAATGTTTTCCAATTTCTAATATCTACGGTATTATTCTCTATATGGACAGAAAAGTAATCGTCTTCAAAATCAATAGAGGCCACGAGACAAATTTATTCCATTGAACCAACTACAGTTCTTCAATGTTCTAATTAATAACGTTAATAATGGATATGCAGATTCGATGGCTTTAGATAAATTTATAAATAAATGAAGTCCTCCACGTCTTATATGAATGAGAAAACTGAACCGAAAATTATTATTCTTCTCTATGACCAATCTTCATACCTATAGACATTAATTTTTGAATTTCCAAAATAAGAAATAATTTGGAAATACAGGTTTTATGTAACTATGTGTACCAAATTTCCGGTTGAACTAGTTGTTGCTCTAGTGCAACAACGTATTCAACAGTCTTCAACTCTTCGTCAATTCCCGAGTCGCAGAAGAATTTATCGGGGAATATAGGTAATTAGGGTTTAGGGTTAAGTAGGTATATTACGACACATAGTAAACTGGCCTACTAGAAAAACTATGAACAGTCTTGAATCCTAGCAGGAGGTTATCGAAATTCCCCTGTTAATTCTCTGAATCAGAGAAAAACTTAACATTGCAAATTCATTTGGGAAGAGACTGTAGGCATTAGCATATAACTAGTAAGTTAACTGGCTTCCAGCAAAATTTTTATTGAAGAACTAGACTTGGATACGCAATTGCAAAACATATCTGTAGTGGTATTAACAGTCTGTATTTGTTAAGAAATTAATATTGGTACTTGAGACTAAAGTTCAAGTTACACGATATGTCTAGTGTTCCTTAGATGTAGCCAGTACAAGCTCGGGTCACAAATTCCCGGCTAAAATAGCTAACTAGTTGCCCTAGCTGAAAATTCATAGAGACTGTCTTCAATCATAGTAGTGAATATCGAAATCCCCTCTCAAATTGTTCTGAAACAGAAAATTTTCATAATGTGAGTTTATATGGAAGGAGACTCAATAGGCATATAGCCTGTAGCTAGTTAGTAGTCACCATGAATTTGCGACGAAATTTTTATAAAAAGTTGAAAAATTATACACAATATAGCGTAGCGTATATTTGATATTTCCAGTGAAAGCACGGTCTCAAAATACCGGCTTCAAACTAACTAACTAGATTTACCTTGGTCACAAATTTTTAGGATTTCTCTTCAAAATTCCCCTGTCTATATTATATCTCTGAATCAGAGAAAATTTCACGATGTGAAGTTATTGTTAAGAGACTATAGGCATATAACCTATAACTAGTTAGTAGTTAACTGGATTATTATTATTAATTGTATCCATAAATTCATGGTGCTTCTTGAATGGAATACATAGCACTAGTAGCAATATCAATCTTTAAGTAGCTACCAATTATAAGCTAGATAGGGTAAAGCAGGAAATTGCGGTACACTAACTAACTGTGTCCTCTAACCACAGAAATATCATAGCTTCAAACAATAATAAAATATAGAATGCAATTCCGCTACCTCAGATATCTGAACAAATTTCAATAAAAATTCGAATCAAAAAGTTTTAGAAAAGTTCTTGCAAAGACTGCAATTGGACCGCAATTTACCTGTGGGACCCTAGGCAATGATTACAAACAAGTATTATTTACAATTTACGCCACTTTGTACCCGTTAAAATTTTTCATTTAGAGTATTATTGCACATATGTAAAGTTACCATATAATATAATAAGGAAGTTCAAGAAAGTTATAGTATTATACGATATATAGTGTATATTTGTTCAATCCAGTAAAGCACGGTCACGAATTTCCGGCTTGAACTAGCTAACTAGTACCCTAGTCACGAATTCTTAGGGTTTTAGTCATCAAACCTAGCAGGGGGTTATCGAAATTCCCCTGTCTATAATTTCTCTTAGTAGAGAAGAATTTCACTGAGTGAAATTTGGAAAGAGACTCTATAGGCATAGCTAAGCCTATAGCTAGTTAGTAGTAAACTGGTAGTCACCAATTTGTGACGAAAATTTTAAGAGAGTTGAATAGTTACTAGATATAGGGTCAAGCAGGTAAATTGCGGCACGCTAACTAACTGCGGCCTCTAACAAAAGAAACATCATGGTTTCAAAACACACGTTAAAAAATAATATTAATAAATTATATTATTCACCACGCTTCTTTTGATATCAATGCAACATTTCAATGTAATTTGGGAGCCGCAATTTACCTATGTGACCCTATCGTATTTTTGAGATATCCAGTTTAAGCACGGTCACGAATTTCCGGCTTTATCTATTCTAACTAGTAACTCTAGTCACGAATTCTTAGAGTTTTAGTCATCTATCCTAGCAGGGGGTTATCGAAATTCCCCTGTCTATAATTTTTCTCTTACTAGAGAAGAATTTCACAATGTGAAATTTGGAAAGAGACTCTATAGGCATAGCTAAGCCTATAGCTAGTTAGTAGTTAACTGGTTAGTAGTCACCGTAAATTTGGGACGAAAATATTAAGCGAGTTAGTTATACACGATATAGCGTATATTTGCAGTGTAAGCACGGTCTCGAATTACCGGCTTCGAACTAACTAACTAGATTTACCCTAGTCACGAATTTCTAGGGTTTGTCTTCGGTCCAGCAGGGGGTTATCGAAATTCCCCTGTCTGTGAAATTATTGGAAAGAGACTATAGGCATACAACCTATAACTAGTTAGTAGTTAACTGGCTCACTTAAAAACTATCAGCAAGGCCTGTTTTCAAGTACCACGCAAGATAGGTAATTTTTTAAAATTTATAATAACGAGCAAAAGTGGCTAAAATTGTATATCCTATAGAACTAAAAGAAAAGCTATAATAAAAACACTTATCTGTATACGAGAACATCTAGGCTTGTGCACGCACAACTAGACTTTAAGCCTAGGGGAGCAGGAAAAAACACACACATGTTATCGCGCCGAATGCAAATGGCGAACTGAATGCTTAAGTTAACGGCCGATGCAGGTGGACATCTCATAAGTTGGCACCTCTGGAACACTCCAGAATGAACAAGAATGGCGATAAGTAATTACTATTAAGTTGAAAGTTAGGGAATTAAGTTGTTTGTATATTTTATCATTTGAATTCATTCATTCCATAAAGTTGTTTGAAACATCAGCGAAGGCAGAATCTGAATGTGATCACGTTGAATCCATATTCTTGACTTTGGCGCACAAACTACGACTAAATAAATTGATGATGCCTAAAGGAATAAATGATGGGAATAAAGATGATCCTGTGAGTATTTTTTACCATCATAATTCAACTATTTGGTAAATAGCTAGTATAAGTTCTGAGTTATTGATCAGTTTCACATCTTCGGTCATATAAGAAAAAACGATATAATAGTAATTAGGTAATTTTTATTATATCGTTTTTTATATATGACCAAAGATGTGAAACTGACCAATAATTCAGAACTTAACAGAAAAAATGTTGATATTTTAATTCAAATCACATATTCTTTTGTTAATATTCAGACTAATAATTCCTCAGGATGTGGAGAGAGCTATAGACGACATAAGGCGATCTGAAACAACTGCTGCATTACTCGATTCAGGTTTGGTCGATATTAGGAGTGGTGAGTGCCTCGATCTTGAACACGAGGAATCTTCATGTTGCTGATGAATGTCTTGGAAACCTTAGTGAATGTTATAAAATGCTATTTATTTGCTAATGAATTGAAGCTTCACTCTAGCTACAACCAAAGGCATTTTTCTGCGATATATCTCTACATCTTTGCTATCTGCTCGTGGACAATCAGACAGACTACTGATGGTATATTTATACTAACTATTTATTATATAAAATGGGTGCTGATAATTGGTATCGTTACAGAAATTTTAAATGGAGAATTTATATTGAATTAGCTACTTACCTTTTTGTTTATGATAATGTCAATGATATGTAATTAGAGTCTGTAAAAATAACTTGAATAATTGTTATTTCCATATGTTTTGCACTGAACTCTAAGTCACATCTGTTAGTATACTCTTATTTAGAATATGTTCCTGGCGATTAGCTACTTTATTTAGATCAAGTATTAACTACCTGGCAATTGCGAGTATTAATTTGTTGGTATTATTAGAATATGCCGTATCGGTGATAAGATCATTATTAGTTTAAAAATAATTATATAAAGTTAGTCAATAAATTTAATATTTATACGTTGAGTCACATTATTACTATGGATAATAATACTAAAAATAATTATAATTGACTGGTAATTATTTTGGTATCTGCACTGGTAATCAATAAATTTCTCTTTTACTTACTATCAATTTATTCTACTTAATGCAGAGCTATAACACTTTATATTTATTATCTAAAACTACACTGCGACCAGAATTATTAGTCCAAAGGGTTTTTTGCCCATAACTCTAAAACCGTTTGCGGAAGATTTCCGAAATTTCAACCATAGGTGTAGAAGAGTATGAGACACGTTCTAACTAATTTTCAAAGTTGTACTCTTCTTTGTTTTGAATTTATTTAATATTTCCTTTTTTCAGGTGACCATAATTATTAGTCCAGTACATAATTTTTATTTAATTAGTTGAAAATGGGGCGTGGAAAGGACCTTTCAGAGCAAGAAAAAAACCTTATCATCAAGTTAACAGCTAAGAAGAAGCCTCAAGCTGAAATAGCTGCACAAAATGGACGCCATGTAAAAACCATCAAGCGTTTTTTGGAAAATCCGAAAATTCGTAAAGAACGCAAGGATAAAGGCAAATTGAGGAAACTATCAGAAAGGGATGTGCGCCGCCTGAAGGCTACATTGAAGAAGAACCCTGGTTCAACAAGCAAGGACATTTTTTCCGCTTCCGGGGTTGCAGATGTGTCTAAATCGACCCGCAATTCAGTTCTTGGAAAATTTGCTAAACAAGAAAAAGCCACTATAACTCCTCCTCTCACCCCAAAACACAAAGAGAGGCGTCTAGATTGGGCCAAGAGATATATGAGAACCTCTCCAAAGCTTATATTATTCACTGACGAATGTAGAGCAACTTTGGATGGCCCTGATGGATGGTCCAAAGGATGGGTGTTTGGGGATGACCCTTCCCAAATGCGTTTGCGACGTCAGCAAGGTGGTGGAGAGGTGATGTTTTGGGCGGGAATTATAGGGGATGTACTCATTGGTCCTGTGAAGGTGCAAGAAGGTGTTAAACTCGATTCTAAGCGCTACTGTGAGTTCATTGATTCTGCTCTTTCAGACTGGTTAGATGACCTGCCTTTGGAACAACGCCGTAAAATCATATTTATGCAAGATAATGCTCCGTCGCATGCAGCAAAGAAAACCAAAGAGTTCTTGCACTCACTGGGCTTCAAGAATAACACCCTGATGGACTGGCCTGCCTGCTCACCCGATTTAAATCCCATTGAAAATTTATGGGCCATCATCAAAAGAAGTGTTTACAGTAATGGGAAGCAGTATTCATCAAAAAATGATCTCTGGGCTGCCATACAGAATGCTGCGAAGGCTGTGGATCCTTCTACTATCAAAAAACTAACAGATTCTGTCACTGAACGAATGTTTCAAGTCATAAAATCCCAAGGATCTCACATTGGGAAATAATCATGATTTCTGCCATATTAAATTCACTATTGACTACTTTCTTGTGTTTACAAAGTGTATTTGTATTTGGTATTTGATGTTAAAAGTTTTGTTATTTAAAAAATTCGTTTATTTATCCTTGTAACAAATTTATAAAGAAACGAAAAAATCGGGACTAATAATTCTGGTCACCTGAAAAATGGAAATATTAAATAAATTCAAAATTAAAAAGAGTTAACCTTCGTATAATGACACGAATGTGTCTCATATTCTTCTACACTTATGGTGAAAATTTCGTAAATTTACCGCTGCCCGTTTTTGAGATATAGACAATAAACACTTAGGACTAATAATTCTGGTCGCAGTGTATATATACTGTTATTTTAGTACCTAGCTACCACACCAAATTTCCAGTAAGATTTAAAACAATGTTCAAAGATTGAAAAAGATTTACCTTTTTAACATTCCTTTCTAGGGCTGTTTCATAATACTCATTTGGAACGTTGAAAACTAGAATTTAATTTTCTTCTGACATTTAAAATGTGTTTGGTACCTTCGTATAATTTGTTCTTACTTCTGAATGTATGTATCCAATCCTCGTTACTTCCCTTTCATATCTGCTCTATAAATACATTTTTTCAAACATAATCTCTTCATTACAAGATGGCTACTGTCGCTGTACGCCAATATTCTGTCCGTTCATCAAAAGGTACTTTCAATGAAGAAATATAAAAGTAAATATAAAATTTATTAGAAAAGTTGTTTATAGTATGGACAGTTATGGAAAGGCACATATAAAATGACAGTGTAACACAGTTAATCAAGAGGTTGTAACTAGTTACCATATGCTACAAGTGTTAACTATATGCTACAAGTGTTAACCATATGTCGCAACTAGTTAACATTTTTACAAGTCTTAATTACTAACGCAATATGTGTAAGGCATATCACATGACAGAGGGCTATACATCTCTTTGGGTTATAGTACATCACTGAGCATAGATAGGTAAAAAGAAACCATCCAAAGGTTAAATAAAGTTACTGAAATGCAATTAGCTATTCAGAGGCACGACGATGCATCTTATAATATGCAGGCGGTATTGAGGAGTTAAGGCCTTGTTACACGGTACGACTAAACGTGAGAGTTGGCCTAGTCAGCTACTCGCCCAGTGTGACCGCATCAGTAAAGTAACTGTCATGGATATTCAATGCTATGAACATGGAGCTACTGGCATGCAAGTACAGTGGGACAGCTGTTGTCCACTGTCACGACAGTAACTCACACCGTAAAACAAGGCCTTAACTTCCACTATATTAAATAGTTATGCAATTTCCATAAATATTAGGAATCAAGTAGCTAGATCATTTAAAGGGAATTACAGTAACTACATATTAGAGTTAAGAATATACATAGAAAATCACTAGATATTTTTAAACATGTAAAGATTATTGCTCGAAGTTACTCAAGACACTGTAGGTTATATTTAATATAAACAAATAGAACACTGAATGGATCACATATACTCTAAAGATTGAATTATACACATAAAACAAATTGGTGCAACAGCATTATTAAGAACATGGAAAAAAGCCTCATGAGCTTTAGTTTGTGACGTCAGTTCACATTAAGAACAAAAAACTTGTTATGATTAAAATTATAAAAAGTTAAGACAGAAATACAAGAGCTTTTTGGCATTGTACATTTGAAAATTGACTTTGGATCTAACGCCTTGGCAATTAAATTAAAACATTAAACTAAATCATACTATGCGTAACTATTCACAAAATAAAATTGACTAAAGTTCTAGAATGTGATCTTCAGAATGAATAAGTTAGAAAAAAAAGTAGGGGTAATATTTACAAAATTGAAGGAAAAGACAGTAGGTAAGGTAAGTTTTGAATAATCGGTCAGTTCCACATCTTCGGATGATGTGAAACTGACCGATAATTTGTAACTTACCCACCCAATAAGCAAAATAGAGCCTCATTAAAATCATTGGTCGATATTTTCATTGCTAGTTTGTATAACAACAGGTTGATGGAAGCAATCAAAACTAATTTAATTAGAATAAACATATTAACCTCTACAGCTGAATTTTTTAAAATTAAATTTGTAATAAAAATATAACAGATATTTATATTGAATATAAAATGCATAAACAAATAAATAGGTCCGCAATGTCCACTGGAATGCCATGTAATAATTTTCTAGGCGATATTTCTCGTAAAAATAGAAAAGCTGCAAATTGGTAGCTGGCAGACGGCTACTCGTCATCACATTCCTTTAAAAACTTAAATCCAAATAGAATCAACAACATTAACATAGAAATTAGGTCCCACAAAACAGTCGGTGGTAAAGCTAACCATGCAGTCCTCATGTTAGGTCAGATATATATAATATATTTCAATAGTTAACAAGGAATTACTTCAAATCACCTCCTTGTAAATAATACATTTTGCTATTAAGGCGAAGCCAAATGTGTAGAAAAGTCCTTAAACACGATACCATGCATGTCTAAACGTTATCAAAAGATTTAGTTGGTAAGTAAAATAGCTTACTGAAGAGAATTAGATAAAGCATAAACTATATATCTAGTAACTAATAAACTACCAACTTTCAGGTGTCAGAGTAGGTAGGTACTTGATGGTTATATCAACATTTGTCGGTAATTAGCATACTACCAATGTGTGAAATATTAACATAAAAGACTAACAATGGTTAACTATTGGTTGTTTTTGGAATAGTTCTCCTCAATGTCTTTCTTCATTTTACTCAGAGCGTCTGTTTTAACAAAGTCTACGAGGTGATACTCAACTGAAGAGGACACAACTGGTGGTCCAGATGGTGTCAAGGAGTCACTGGCATCACTCTCTCGAACTTTAGTGTCTTTTTTGTGTCCTCTTTCACTGGTGGATGGTGTGGCCTCATTCTTGATACCATTCAAGTCCAAGTCCAGGTACTGAATCTCACTACCAGGAGACCGAGTGGCTGAAAGGGGGTAGAAAACCTGGGAAGGAAGAGACTCGTTAGAATTTGTGGAGGAAATTACACATGTCAGTATTCAATGGAGGAGAAATTAGTACAGTAGAGCTCCTCTATAGTAAATGACTTTGGATATAGCCTCTATAGGGAACAAATTTTCTTTAGTCTAATGGTAATTTAATGAGACTAAAAGAAAATTTAATGAGACTACATCCTAACTCATTCACTATATGTAGAGGAGTTCTACTGCATGAGACTGTGAGAGAATTACCGTGTCATCATGCATGATGGAGTTTCGCCAGCTCCTCGCAGATAAAGGAGGATGCACCTGCTCTGAGTCTGTTCCAGGAGACTCCAATTCACCTCCTGGAGGAGGAGTTGGTGAAGGGGCGGCTCTGGAGGCAGGGGAGGACAGGCCACCCCCCTTTGGTCTGCTTCGAGGAGCTGGATCCAAAACGAAATCTTTGGGAACTGTTAAACCTGCAAAATATTATGAAATATAAGCATAATTCATGTATGAAGTATATAATTCATCATCACATTCTCTCTGAATCATTCTGCGGGTTTCTAAACTTTAAATCATTCATAAAGGATATGATATCTGAGAATACTCACTAGAATTATTTATTCTACTATTGGCAGCAGGCTTCAGATTTCTGTTGACTACTGGGGCAGCACTAGAAGGGGGAACCAATGCATCAAGGGGTGAGCCATCACAGCCACTGTGACTTGATGCGTCAGATAAAGATACTTTGGGTTTCAGTCCTCTGTTGACCGATGGAGGTGGTACGGGTGTTGGTTTCACATAACAATTAACAGCAGTCATATTTGAGTAAAGTTCAGCATCTGATTCTTTCAAATCATACGAAAAAACCCTGTCAGAGTTTCCACTGAACTGTGTATTGTTGTAAATGGAGTTCTTCTTATCCACATCTCTATTGTAAGAACTAGCAGAGGCACCAGGAGTTGGAGCAGAAGTTAGAGAACTGCAAGCAGATAAAGGCGATGCTTCTGCATCAGAAGAGGAGGTGATATCATGATTCATTGAAACGGTATTTAATTTTCTGTCATTGGAGATTTTCCTACAGCTAGCACTCCTAGAAACAGATTCAATATTCATATAATTCTGCTGTGGAACTTCTAAATGAGCAGGTTTGGGAGGTCTGGGAGGAGCATCTGATCTATCACTGTCTTTTTTACCATTTCGATGACCATAGGCACCAGCACTGTGACAATTAGCAGACAAATCCTCATCTGTAAATACACTGCTGCTGGTATCTGTGAGAGGGGATCTGAAGCCAGTAGCTCCCAGACCTTCATCAGCTGCACTCGAGTGACTGGATGCCCTCAGAGAGCGCATCTGTTCATGAAAATCTGCAGAGCGTGGCTTCATTCCATCATGAGGAATGTCTTCAAGTAAAGTAGTGGAGGCTGTAGATGGGGTGCTGAGAGACACCATAGAGGAGGCATTGCAAGGTACTGATGGTGCTACTTCAGTTGGAATATTCAACTTCTTGTGACTACCAGGTGAATGTTGAAAAGGGAATCTAGACATGTTTCTAGGATTATTATTATTACTTTGGTTATTGCTAGATACCTTTCGGCCAGTTATGCATTCACTAATTGGAATGTAAGGCCCCGATATTGAAGAGATTGATCCTGGACTAATACTTGACTCTGGACCAGAATACTGAGAGAATAATAGATCTATGGGAGGTCCAGAGAGAGGTGTGAGGGGAGGGAGAAGTGAAGAGGCCATATTCTGTGGCATACCATCTTCATTTTGAGCTTTCAGACCACATGCCTGACACAAAACATCAACCCATTTATTCATTTCGTGCTCTGTATCACTCTTCAGATAATATATACGGCTGGGTGTCTTTATGTCAAACATGAAGTTATTCTCATTGGCTTCTTTTTCACTAGCAAACATAATACCAGCATCAATCTGAAAAGAGTAGAAAGCAATAAGTAAAATAGGAAACTTGGTAATTGCAGTTAGGGCAAGTTCTGAGTTATTGTATGATTCCATATTTTTGAATATGCAAGAAATATATACAGTATAAAAATAACTATTTAATAAACTCCTATTTTATATATTGTCAAAACTGAAGGGGATAACGCGATTAAATATTGCTTATAGGCACGCAACTTTAAATATTAAATTTCTCCTCTTTTTCTATTTATGCTACTTTTCTGTCGATTGTTTCAAATTCTGTAAAATCTATGCATATTTCCAGGTAAATTTCTCACACTTTCGTAATAACTTTTTATCAGTGTTGATGGAACTTTGATTTGGGTCAGTCTGAAAACTGAATCTAGTTTTGTGCTCTCTAGTGGTGAGTTTCTTATTTACTCTTATAAATCTTTTCTATGCATACTAGATTTCTATATTTCCGATATATAATTTAAACTATGTATTATTTTTATTATGTTGTGAATGGGTTTAGTTGAACCTGTGGGTGCTGTATTGGATTGAGCTGGTTTAAATCTTAACAACTCTGACCAAGGACCGCTCATGGTGCACCGGTCCATAGTGACATTCGGGCATACAATCATTTGCAAGTACAAGGTTCTGAGGACATGCACGATGACTATCGCTGTCATAGATTAAAATAACCTCTCTGCTCTTTCTGATTAGCACCTGCTTCAATTCTCTTTCCCATATTCGCTAACTTCGTATACTACTTCATTTAATTAAGCTTATAGAAGTTAAATGTTCTGTTTTGTCCTGGTCCGCAGGAGCTCTCGTACTTGGGGCCTGGAGACTAAAATCCCTTGATTCATAGCGGACCACAGTCTTCATTGGAGGCTTCACAAAGAGTTTCCAGTTGTTGGTGGAAGTTCACGAAGACTGACTAGCGTGAATCCTAACACCTGCCAACCCCCCCCCCCCCCCCTCCCCTTCAGCCCAAGTTACCACAAACTTGCTCCTGAACAATTTAAATTGAAGTGTTTATTCTAGGGCTTAATAGGTAGTTTAGGTTTGTAAATATTGTTTTGGTGATCAGCTCAAGTATTTGTATTTTTCTGTCAATTATCCAATTAAACTTAGCGTAATTTATTCATTCAAATATTTTATTTTTCCTACTATACAGTAGGTGGTGCCCAATTTTACTTGCAAAATCCTGATACCATATCAGGTCGAACAGGACCTAATTGTACGACGTCGTGTGCATGCACACAACGCTACAATATCATATATCTTTTCTTGCATAATCAAAAATGTTGAACAGCCCAATAATTCGGAACTTCCCCTAGCTATCATAAAATACCAGGAGAGAATAAATTTATATTTATAATCAACTATTCTAAAAAAATACAGTTTTAATCATTTTTTTACAACAGAGATATTTAGGGTGAAACTCAATGAGCATAATAAATAATTTGTAACTGTTGTATCCTAGAAGAGTCGAAACAGTTAGATAGTTCCATTTCAACTCACCTGTTCACACTGATCCAGATCGATGTGTCCTTTCATCTTACGACAGTTCTGATCAACATAGTACTCCAAGAGAAACTGATTAGGTAATTCCCCCAAACGTAACACAAACCATCTCTTTCTCCATCTCTGCTGGAAAGAAAGTGATTGAAAGGAGTTATAGTAATAAAGCTATAAAAAATTAAATTGAGATTGTATTCAGACTATACTATAAATAAAATCACTGTAAATCACACTATTGTAATTGTACCAGAAAATCACTGAAGAAAATTCCTCAGACAGTCAGATGAATTTTATAGGCTAAATGAAGTGGATTTCAAAGTTCCCATTATTATATTACTGCCTTTTAAATTCAGTAGAACTAAAACAGAGTAATCAGTTCAACAGAGAATAGCTATTTTTCCAGAATGTCCTGCAATAGCTACTTCTTTGCTTTGTCCTGCAATATTTCAAGATCCAAGCCACATAAACATATTTCAGTTTTACTAATTTTAAAATTATATTTCTCAATGATTTCAAGCAAAAATTAAAATAGCAATACAGTTTAAGAACTAATTATTAGATGGCAGATGCTACATTTCTTTCATATTAATACTGCCTCAGTCTGAAAATATCTATGGCTCACTTTGAATTTTTTATGTGCATTTGTTTGACTGCTAATGAATTTGCCTATGGTAACTCAGGTTTCAACATTAAATTGCAAACTTGCAGCCTATTCAAGAAAATTTAAAACATGCTGAAATTGAACAGCGAACCCAATTTGAAATGTTGAATATCAAAGAAGCTCATTAGTCATTAGCTACATACTATAATTTATAAATTTTACAAGAGTTTTTTTTATTGCTTTGAAGCTCAGTCAGAAGCTATATGATGTCAACTCTGGAAAATACCTTAGACTAACGTATGAGTTTTAGAGGCTAAATGCTGCGGATTATACAGTTCCCATATTAATTTATTACTGTAGTTAAAGGTTTGCTAAATTCCAACATAGTAATTAATTCATCAGAAAAGATCACTTTTTCCAGAGTGGTATAATGATGTTTATTAGTGTTTCTGTGAACTGTGGTTAGAGCCTTAGAGGCCGAAGTCCTGAGTTAGTTTGTATACAGTGTGCACAGTTGACATTGATGCAACTTAACTGTTTAAAGTTAAACACTTAACTGTGTTCCAAATTTCAGAGGCTGGAAAATTTTAAGCCAATTTTTGAGTCAAACTTTCACCAAAATTCTGAGCCTAGCCAATTTGGCTCATTTTTTGAAGATTTCAAGCCAAAATTAACATGGGAACATCACTGAACATCCACTCTGCATTATGTGTCTCTTCTCCCACAGAGATTTTAATTTGAGAGAGAGTTACTCTCTGACTCTCAGGAGCAGGTTCAGAATATCCCACAGCTAAATTAATGGTAACATAGGAAATTAGGAATTATTTCAAGATCTCCCACAGGGACCTACAATTGGGGCTCAGATTTGTCACAGAGAGTCTTGGGGGGAAAATGTTTCATTTTCTGTAGTCTAGCCAAACATGGTTGTTCGTTGGTGCGAGGACGAACTGTCTGAGGCTGGGAGACAGGAGGAAAGGATGTGTCAGATGTGTGGAGGAGAAGAGGTGGAAGATCTGAAGCATTTTCTGATTTAGTGTGGAACTTTGGAGATGGAGAGAGTGGAGGCAGTTGAGCTGCAGAGACCGAGGGTTGAGAAAGAGGAGGAAGTCATGGAGGTGTTTTTGTTTGAGGAGGATGAGAGGCATAGAAAGATCACAGTTTTAGTGAGCATTTGGAGGAAGAGAGCAAGAATAGAGGAAGCAGTGTAGGATGATGAGATGGAGCCGTAGAAAAGGCAATCCTACTGTCCTACGCACAACTGATGATGATGATAAACTTCTTACTTAATGCATATTTTGCAGACTTGGCCATGCAGAGATTTTAATTTGAGAGAGAGTTACTCTCTGACTCTCAGTAGCAGATTTAGAATCTCCCACAGCTAAATTAATGGTAACATAGGAACTACTCTGGAAAAAGTGATCTTTTCTGATGGATTAATTACTCTGTTGGAGAGTTAGCAAACCTTAAAATACAATAATAAATTAATGGGAATGCATAATCTGCAGCATTTAGCCTATAAAATTCATCTGTTAGCCTAGGCTAGAGTATTTTCCAGTGGCATAGGAATTAATTCAAGATCTCTCAAAGAGATCTAAAATTGGGCTCAGATTTGTCACAGAGTCTTGGAAAAATGTTCCATATTCTGCAGTCTGCAAATTATTTTAAGCCAATAAGACATCTGAATTTTGATCTTACAAGTTTCACCTATTGAAATCTAACTCAGCTGCATACTAATTCTAATTTATAGTAATATTATTATTATCTACATTCATCATACATGAAAAATTCCAAATTTAAATTTCTTACTTTCCTACCTATCCAGGTAATAAAGCATGTCCAAACTCGCCATTTTAATGGTGAGTTTGAGAGAGTTATTTTGAGCCCTTCAATTGCAAATGGCCAGAAATATCTAATTTTCTCCTAAGTTACAATGTTATTTTGGAGAGAATTTATGATAATTTGATCATTTTGAAGAGTTTATGAGCCATATTATTTTACTTGGCTATACTACAATGCTATTTAGTATTTTGTAGAGAATTAATGATAATTTGATCATTTTGGAGAAAAATTTGGTGATTTTTGGGGAGTTTATGAGCCATACTGCCATACTAATGATACTATTTTACTTGGCTACATATATTAGAGTATATATGATATTTAAAAATTAAATGTTATTTTCTACAAACAGAAAAGAATATCTACCAGACACTAACAGAAAACACAGTGTGACAGTATTTTACTATTTCATGGTAAATTTTTCCCCTTTGAAAATAAGAAACATTCCCAGTCTGTAGAACATGGGACATTTTTAACATTTTCTGTGCTAAAGAAGCCAAAATAGAGAATTTCTTGGAGAACACTTTATCAGTTCCTGCAGTCTGGCCAGTCTGCAGAATGTGTCTCTTCTCCCGCAGAGATTTTAATTTGAGAGACAGTTATTCTCCGACTCTCAGTTGCAGATTCAGAATCTCCCGCAGCTAAATTAATGGTAACATAGGAATTAATTCAAAATCTCCCGCAGCTAAATTAATGGTAACATAGGAATTAATTCAAGATCTCCTGCAGAGATCTCAAATTTCTAAAATTCAATCAAAAACTCCCGCAGAGAGTCTTTGAAAAATGTTCCATATTCTGCAGACTGGCAGTCTGGTAATATTCTAGCCAATCTAAAAAGTAGGTCTTCAGAGACCCAGGATTTTTTACAGAAATTGTGATTTGGGCACAGCAAATAACATGGGAACATAGGAATTAAATAGGACTTGGGCGCAGCCGCGCACTGGCGCAGGATTAATCCACAAATCCTGCTGTACTTTTCAGACTGGTATTCTAGCTAAGTCAGTGGATTTTTAGCTATTTATTGTTACCATTAATTTTTGATGGCTAAATGGGGAAAATGTTGATGGATCAGCCAAATATCTTAGTGGATTTTTTCAGCTTTTTAAATAGGGTCACAGTCACACAGGTAAATTGCGGCCCTTTAATTTTTAATTGCGGCCCTCTCCAGAGAGTCTCTAAAACATTCTGACCAAAATTACATTGAATGTTGCCAGTTGCATAGCTATCAAAATTAAGTGCAGTGCATGGTATAATTCATTATTTTATGTTTTTAATGAGTGTTTTGAAGCTATGACGTTTCTGTTGTAAGAGGCTGCAGTTAGTTAGTGGGCCGCAATTTACCTGATTGACAATTTGACCCTAAGTCAGTGGGCTTTCGAGCACCGAATACAATTACAGACTGGAATATCTATAAAATAAAAATAACAAAACTAGAAACACTTCTTTAGTCTTTACCAGATTGATAATCATTGATTCTGCCATCATTCTGGCTCTGCAAAGTGTCAAAGTTCAAACTGTCTCACATTGACACATCAGTCAAACCTACTGGCTACTGTTGCACCAGTCTGAAAAGAAGGTCCCTCAGACCAAGGATTTTTTTTACAGAAATTGGGATTTGGGCGCAGCAATTAAGTGAATAACATGGGAACATAGGAATTAAATAGGACTTGGGCGCAGGATTAATCCACAAATCCCAGACTGGAAAACATAAATTCTAACAGAGTTACTCCTAACTTCATGCATTCCCATCAGTGATGTTTATCATCACAACAAGCCCAATTGTGAAGCTTGAATGACTTATTAAATTTATATTAGTTTTCACTGCGGAGTTGAAATTTATAAAATAATTTACTGATATCTACATTTTTTAGGGTTAAAATGAGTAATTTTTGTTCATTCTAAATTCCTAACAGAGTTACTAGTCAATCTGATATGAGTTATTATTCCACTCTGGCACAAATCCTGCTGTACTTTTCAGACTGGCTGTTGCAGACTTAAAAACAAATTACTCAATAGCTGTTAAAAATATATAACAGGAGACGTTATGATACTCGTCAATTATGTAATTAAACTTGACTATTTAAAGTCTCACCATTTTAAGAATCCTTTTAGGTGGCGGAGACTTTGTTAGCCATCCCTGATGAACTATGACTGCATTACCTAGCACCATTATAAACACATTATCTTAATAAAGGCACTGCAAATGAAGATAGGAACCTAGTTCAATGATATATACTATGAAAATTTTCAATTCACACTCATAACTTATTATTGAAAAGAATACATGAGAAACTAATGGAAGAGAGCTCTTTTCTCACTAACTACAATGTTCGTACTATTTACAGATGAGACACAAGTTACCCTAAACAAGTCACAGTTACCCTAGAGAATTCATAGTTACCCTAAATGAGTCATGATGCCATTCTTATTATTTTCTTCGAATTTCCCTAAGTGAGTTAACACCTTTATTGAGATGAATCATAGAGAACAGACTATATACGCAATATTTTACCCTCAGTCCTCACATTTTTATATTAGTTGTATTAGTTCCAAGTTATCGTACAGTTTCATTTATTCGATCTTATGGCAATCGAATTTTATTTTTAAAATGATAAATTACAGTATAGGTATATTTTTCCTTTTATCATCGAAAATGTGGAACAGTCAGAGATACTAAGGAATGTTCAAAGTTTAAATCACATATTAATTTAGCTGTTCAAACTTATAATAAATGGTATTGGACATTGTATATTAACAATGAGTTAATCCAATTTTAAGATAATTATTAATATTCATAGTCTTTTGTCCCATTGTAAACTTTCTAAATTCAATATCGTTTCATATTCTCATGTTAGAAGTATATTAATAACTTAATATGTGTACCTACCCTGATTGTTGTTTTTCACAGTAATTATATTTTCTCGAATCGTACTTCCATTTGGGTATTTCTTTTCTAATTAATTGCACATAGTGACTTAGTGAATTTAGTTTTCTGAAAGGATATTCTCCCAAACAAATCATTTTCAGAAGGTGATTGGTAATTAACTAATTATTGGTCTATCTCTCGTGAGAATGACTTTACTGCGTTTACATGTACCGTTACAGTGAATGAAGAATTCTTATCAATAACTTAATTTATAACATATATAGATAAACATAATTAGTTACTGACAAGAAATATTTCGGCTGAATTCACTGTATTTCCAAAGAAAAGAGCTTTTCTTAATTAACATAAGATTAAGCGAACAATCGATAAATGGAGTTGTTTACATTATTTCAAGATTTGTGACTTTCAAACAAGAGGACACTTAATGGGAACAAGAGAACACTTACGTACAAGAGGGCACTTAATAGGGACAATTAAAAGGACGCTTAAATATAACAGGACACTTAGGTACAAGAGGACACTTAGGAACAAGAGGACACTTAGATACAATAGGACACAATTGGGTAGTACTAGACTAACTAGTGGACACTTAGGTACCTACAAGAGGACACTTGGAAGCAAGAGGACACTTAGGTACAATAGGACACTTAGGTGTTAGGTACAAGAAAACACTTAACTTAGTTAGGTACCTACAAGAGAAAACTTATAGTAACAAGAGGAACTTATAGTAACAAAAGGACCCTTGGTACTTAGGAAGTTAGGTACAATGCGGCACTTATAGTAACAAGAGGACACTTATAGTAACAAGAGGACACTTGGTACTTAGGTACAATGCGGCACTTATAGTAACAATAGGACACTTAGATGGACAATAGGACTCTTAGGTACAATAGAACACTTATTGGTACAATAGGACACTTAAGTACAATAGGACACTTAGGCACAATAGGACAATCAGGTACAATAAGACACTTACGTACAATAGACACTTAGTCACTTAGGTACAATAGGACACTTAGGTACAATGGAATACTTAGGAATAACAGAACACTTAAGTACAATAGGACACTTAGGTACAATAGGACACTTAGGTACAATAGAACACTTAGGAACAATAGGATACTTAAGTACAATAGAACACTTAGGTACAATAAAATACTTAGGTACAATAGGACAGTTACATTCAAGAGAACACTTAGGTACAACAGGACACTCAGGAACAATAGAACACTTAGGTACAATTGGACACTTTGGTGCAAGCGGAAGCTTATAGTAAAAAGAGGACACATAATAGCAAGAAGACTCGGTTACAAGAGGACACTCAATAGCAAGAACACATTTAGTAACAACAGGACACTAAGGAAGAACTGGACACATAAGAACAAGAGAACACTTAGGAACAAAAGGACATTTATTAACAAGAGGACATTTAGGAACAAGAGGACATTTAGGAACAAGAGGACATTTAGGAACAAGAGGACATTTATGAACAAGAGGACATTTAGGAACAAGAGGACATTTAGGAACAAAAGGTCATTTAGACATTTAGTAACCAGAGGACATTTAGACATTTAGGAACAAAAGGACATTTAGACATTCAGTAACAAGAGGACATTTAGACATTTAGGAACAAAAGGACATTTAGAAACAAGATGACATTTAGGAACAAGAGGACATTTAGTAACAAAAGGACATTTAGTAACAAGAGGACATTTAGACATTTAGGAACAAAAGGACGAAACAAGATGACATTTAGGAACAAGAGGAAATTTAGGAACAAGAAGAAATTTAGGAACAAGTGGACATTTAGGAACAAGAGGAAATATAATTGTAAATAAATAAATGTATAGCTATATAGGTTGTCGGATTGTTTAATCGAGATTCAATTGTCTCTTATAGTTTCACGAGGTTGTCGGATGGTGTAAATCGAGCCTCTCATTATGAGTTTGAAATGCATTAGTATAGAGAGGTATACTGATAATGATAATCGTAAACCTCTGATATTTATAATGGATTAATAGAAATAGATTTGGCTCTAGTGGAAGAATATTGTTAGCAATAGGTAGTTACATATCAATTTTAGTTTCTGTGAAATCTCGAAATTAATACATGAATAATAAAATAATAACATTTAATAAAATATAGATTGATAAGCTAATCTAGAAAGATGGAATCCATCATGTGACATTTGAGGATAAAATTCATTGTTTAGTTCAGGTTTTTCACGCTTGTCCTAACAATGTAACTCTGAAGACACCAAGATACATTAACTTACCAGGTAAGCTACGCCTTGATACGAATTTTGAACTTTTCTGCGCATAAATAAATACGCACATACGAATGCACAGATGTGACCCTGCAATATCAGATTATACACTCAGAGAAATTCTGATGCACTCAGGTGTTTCGAATTCACCCTATGGCTTTGTCTCCAAAGCGAGACACTTTAGTGCATCAAACTATAGTTTGGATGTACTTCGGCTCGAAAGTGCATCAGTTCGATGCACAGCACTTTAGTGTCTCAAATTTTCCTTTGCTAAAATGATGAGAATAATTTCCTCAACATTTTAACAAACTTATAGCTGAGACACTAAAGTGCATCAGACTGATGCACTTTCGAGCCTAAGTGCATCCAAACTATAGTTTGATGCACTAAAGTGTCTCGCTTTGGAGACAAAGCCCTAGGGAGAACTCGAAACACCTGGGTGCATCAGTTGGAGTTGTTTATTTTTCTCAGTCTATACTTTAAATACTATACAGCAAGGTTTATATACACTGTAGTTTATGAGCCTTGCTATACAGCGGGTTTAACAATTCTTAAATGGTATCCGTACACTGCATTAACAATCATTGGCAAATCCTTATATACAAATAACTATTCAACCCGCTGTACAGTATAAAGAGTATGCAAAGTAATATTGCAGGGTCACATCTGTGCTTTCGTATGTGCGTATTTGTTTATCCGCAGAAGAGTCTAAAACTCGTATCATGGCATTTAGCACTGATCGTGTTTAGGGTTGGCACTCGATTGCCGGACGTATTTGGTTACCGATCAGTAGTTGTTTACTGTTTTTCTCCCTTGTTAGTTTATTATGTTCTGCAATACTGTTTTAGTCCGATCACGTATCTACACATTTGGTTATCTTCGGTGAACGATAGCGCTCACTATTCGAGTGGTTGCCCTGCAATATTTAGTTATGTAATGGAAGAGTACTATTGTCAATTTAATGTTATGTCCTTGTCTTCTCATATAATCTTTGCGTTTTTCAGTGTGGTAGTGATTACATTTTGTATATGCATATATTTGAACAAGCCTAGGTATACTATTACCTGTAGGACTTTGTTTAATTATTATTATGCGGTTATCATAGCATGGTCAGATATACTTGCTTATATTTTGATACATAGCCATTTAACTAAGATTAATTCTTTCTTACTTTTGTTATGCTGCATTTTGTATTTTCACTGTACCGTAAATGATTGACTCTTTGAATGATATTGATGTGGAAATTAGGCATTTCAATCAGATCTATCCAACTATAAGTGAGGATAAAATATCGAGGTATTTTTCAATCAGTGAGTTTATGAATGAGTTCCAAAATAGTAGACATATTTTGAAAATTACGCATATGAATGTACGATCACTGTACTCCAAAATTGATATACTGATAACATTTTTTGCTTCTTTGCGGGTTGATTTCGATATCATATGCTTTAGTGAGACCTTGTTGACGTCGGTTACGGTAGAATTAACTAAGTTTACTGGTTCAATCATTATTATTCAATACGGGATGACAGAAGAAGAGGGGGTGGTGTGAGTGTTCTGGTTAGTACTGCTATTAAATGTTGTGTTCTCCATGATCTTACACTATCTTCCCATTCTTTTGAATGCTTGTTTGTTAAATGTGAAAATGAAATCAGTTGTGAGTCTTTTGTAATTGGTGCAGTTTATAGGGCTCCAAATGGTGATATAGGTGAGTTTTTCACTGAATTGAATATTAATCTGGGTAGACTGGATGAGATTGATTGTCACATGAAAGTTATTTGGAGACTTCAATTTTGACCTGCTGAGAGCAGTTGAGGTAGGTAACGGTGCTTTAGATTTTATGAATACAATGTTCTCTTGCTCTATGTTACCATTTATTACTAAACCAACCCGCGTTACTGAAGATGAATTATCTTTAATAAACAATATTTTCACTTCTAACCCTTCAGCTGTTCTCTCAGGTATTATTCCTACTGATATATCCGATTACTATCTAGTTTTTCCTATTTTTGAAAAAAATTTAAACTCTGGTAGGATCAGTGGCAGCTCGCTCTTGATTCTTTATTCAACTCATTATTGAAAACTGATTTTTCATGTGTTTTCTCATGTGATGATGTAAATCATGGAGTTTCTTTTATTGATATCGTTGAGAGTGAATATAATAGTCATTGCCCTGTTATTAGTAAAACTGATAGCTATAAACATGATACGAAACCTTTGATAAGTCAAGAATTGTTACGTAAAATTAAAAAGCGTACTAACTATCATATTCTTTACAAAAATGGTAAGATTGGGAGGAAGTTTATTGTCGTTATCGTAATATGGAAACATCTGAAATTAGACAAAGAAGGGAAAGCTACTATCTGAATATGTTCAACAACATTACGAATAATATTGGAGCTATTTGGAAACATGTAAATGAATTAATCAAACCTTCTGTATCACGAGGAACTAATAATATTACGTTACGGTTTAGGTTTGATGAGACTTTGGAAGAAGATTCAAATGTTTTGGCAGAAAAGATGAATAATTACTTCTCAACCATTGGTTCCATTAATAATTCCTTTAATAATGTTAATGAATGAGAATATTTTCAGTACTTGCATGGTAATAACTTGAACTCGCTATTTTTAAATCCTGTTGATGAAGGCGAAGTAGGTACATAAAAAGTATTTTATCACTGAAATGCAAGTCTGTTAGTGTAGATGCTATTCCTGTCAAAGTTATTAAATATCTTAGTTCTGTTATATCTCGAACTTTGACTTTTCTGATAAATAAATTTTTTTCTGATGGTGAATTTCCAAGCATATTTAAAACTGCTAAAATAGTACCGATTTTTAAAGGGGGGAATGTAGAAAATATCAGTAATTACAGACCAATATCTATTATGAATAATTTGTCAAAAATATTTGAGAAATGCGCATATAAAAGATTTTATAGCTATCTCTCTAGTAATAACCTGCTAACTGAAGACAATTCGACTTAAGAGAGAACAAATACAACTAATTTGTTGAAACCAGTGTATAAAGAGTTGGATAGCTGTAATTTGGTTTTTGCACTGTTTTTAGATTTAAGGAAAGCTTTTGATTGTGTTCTCTATGACATACTATTAGATAAGATGTATTTTTATGGAGTAAGAGGTATCCCACTTAGATTGATTAATGATCTTCTTAATAGTGCTACTTTTTTCACTTTCAATCTTTTTGCTGATGACTCCGTAGTTACATGCAGCTTCCCTCGCAAATTTGTCCATGATATTCATTTTACTATCAATGATAATTTGTCTAGAATTCTTCAATGGCTTTGTGTAAATAAAATTAAAATTAATGTAGATAAAACTAAATATCTTGTTTTTTCTTGTAGAGGGGAATTCGAGTTAAATTCGGTTTGTATTGATCAGTCGGAGGTGGAGTGTCTAAAGTATGTCAAGTGCCTTGGTGTTTATCTGGATAAAAATCTCAAATTTGATGAACATCTATGTATAGGGTTTCTTCTAAAGTTGCACGGTCTGTGGGTATTTTGAGTAAGATAAAAGAACTGGTGCCGACATTTGTCATGAAAATGCTTTAGTTTTCTCTTGTACATCCATATTTTAATTATTGTGTAACTATTTGGGGAAATTGTGCTGGAGTTCATCTTGACAAAATGACTCTACTGCAAAAGAGAGCAGTAAGAATTATAGCAAAGGTTCCTTTCTTACATCATTCGGATCAGTTATTTAGTGAAATGAAACTCTTAAAATTATGTGACTTGTATAAATATTATATTGGACTTTACATGTACAGATGTTTGAATGTTGAGGGTTATGATAACGATCTTAGGTCCTTTGTTACCGAAAATACAAATCGCCTTGGTTATTCTGTTAGCAATAGTCTTGCTATTAAATTACCCCTCTATAAGCGTGAATCGACAAAATCTAACATTATTTATATTGCTTCTCGACTTTGGAATGTGTTACCTGTGACTGTGAAGAATAGGGAATCATTGGGAATGTTAAAAAGGGAGTTAATGTAAAGAGGCTATAAGATTGAATAAATAAATAAGAAATCAATCCATGATGTTGTTTGGTGTAACAAATTTATACTATGATTTCTATTGTGGTGAAGTTTATCCTATGAAGTTAATTTTGAATTTATATCTTCTTTTTTCATATTGCTCGGTATTACGAATGTCCTCCCTGCATAACTTAAAGTTGAGAAATTTTGGAGTTAACTTATTTTCTTTGAAGGTTTCCAAAACGTTATATCAATATAGTTTTTTCAAATTTCCAGTCATCTTGTTCTAAGCTCCGAAATAGTTTTAATGTTTCACGTTCATATCTTGAAATTATAATCTATACATAAAATATAATACGCTAGATCTGTCTGTCTGTGAGTGTGTGTGATACTTGGAGCAGTATTACTCACAAGCCCTGTGCTGTGACTAAGAAACTTGAAAATTCACAACTTTTTAGAAAGTGGTGTCGAATTTAACGTGTTAAAAGGATTTTCGAAATTCAAACGAGTTTTCGAATTACTAACACTTGATTTATAACTGGATTGATAGGAATTAATTCGACATACTTTCCAGGATATTTTCAGAGACTATCCAACAGAATGATCTGAAATTTTCTGGAAACCTCCATCCTATCCCAACAAACATATGAATGTCGATTCGATGCCGTTTGCTGTCGAATTCGTAGCGCTAACGGTGGGTATTGACTTAGCAACCATTTCGATTCATAGTAGATATCGGAATGTCTGTTTCTAAATGATATCTGAATTTACACTTCGGATAGGAACACGAAAACCGATACATGGGTTTAACATCATCATCTTTGCGTTGGCATGTCTGTTTCCAAACGATATCTGAATTTATACTTCGACCAGAAGTACGAAAACAGATACGTAGTTTTAAAAGAATCGTTTCGAATTTGGAAATTCATTCTCTTATCTCCCTTTTTTCTAATATTTATAGAAATGTAGGAATTATTTCTATTCAATTGGATTGTACCTTTCTATAAAACGTACGTAATGCTCCCTTTAAACGACAGTTGAAAAGGTACGATGGGACATTGGCACACTAGTGCTATTGTACACTGGATCAACGTAAAGTAAGCGATACTGGAGCATTGGTTGTTGAACAGGGTTCCTCAAGTACCGTGAAAATGAGATGGGAAATCAATCAAGTGATTTTCGATGGTCAGTGCATTTATTGTTATGAATCTATTCTAAACTGCTTATTGTAAATAAGCACCGAGGGGTTCCTGAAGCTGTCTTTGGTGAATGGAAGAGAAGTGGTGGCGTCCCTTGGGACCCAAACTGTTGTAATTTGGATCACGTGTCGCTTATTTTATTTTTGTCATGTTTTAACTCTCCATGCAATTTTAGAGGATAGCGCAAGGATTATGCTCTACAATTACGAGGTCTTAGATTTTGTGTTAGGTAGGCTCGTAGGCTTCATTTACTATCGCCTCTTCATTTCCCTCTTCCATCCTTGAGTGCAGCCACCGGTGCTTGTGACCATTTTTGTCACATTCCTCGGTAAGTGACAGCATTCACGGAATAGCTTTTCAGCATCCATGAGCGTCGTAACTTTGTCATGTAGCCACTTTCCATTCTCACTGCTTCTTCCAGTCCCTTGTATTTCATTTTCTTTTGACGTTAGCGACATGGCCTTTGGTTCCGAAGCAGACGTTAATCCTCTACTTAACGTAAATAATTAAAAGTTGATGGGCTATTTAACATGTTCCATTTTAGAGTAGATTCAGTGTTATCGGATGTTTCCACATTTTCGGATACATAAGAAATAAATATAATAATTATCATTATTTAATTCTTACTTAAATTGGTATCCATGATACCAGTACGTAAAATATAAGTTTAGAAATAAAAATCAATTCCTAAATAATTTTTCTACGTAAAATGCGGAACCCCAATATCTGATAACTTGGGCTTTCACCTAGTGCCAAAAGCTGTGCAAATGAGACGATTAAAATTCAGTGATTCACATTATAGATAATTAAACTTAAAGTGGTAATCGGACTCAATAAATCTATATTTAATCATTATTTAACTTTTATTTTAATTGGTATCATACCTTCAGTTATTATGTTACGAATTAAATAGTAGTTAAATAATAATTATTATATTTTCCTTTATCACGTGTTCGAAAATAAAGGCCCTATTAATAACTTAGAACATATACCTTACTGATAAAAATATTTCACAGAGCACAAAATTCCTGTTTGTTCAATTAAACACAATAATTATAAAAATATAATTATATATCAATTTCTTCTAAGTCGTGGCCTCAAAACATTTTCTTTAATTTGAACTCAGAAGGAACAAAAATTTTAAGGAGTTACAATTATATAAAAATTTAACCAACTCATTACTATTTGTAATAAGAATAAGTTGTGATTTTGGTTAAAAAAGCGGTGCTTGGCTGTATTGTTCTATTCACTTTAAAATATCTTTAAGTATCTCCGGGTCGTTTAATATCAAATTTTTTTTTAAGTCTAATACATCCACGGTGGCAATGTGACAGAGTTTCAGGCACGAAGACGGAGGGTCCCACGATCGATACCAGGACACATAACTTCATTTCTGCTCATTTAATTTACCTACACATAACAATATGTAACAAAAATCAAATTGATATGCATCTAAATGTACAGTACGTTATATCAATGAAGTAAGAGTTTTCAATTTTAATTTATTTATTTATTGGATGCAAGTGGATATCGTTTTGAAGCATATTAGATATATCATATATAATTAGGCATCTGTTCGATGGAGAATCCCTATGTATGTTGGATGTCGTAATTTATCTTTCTATTCAACGCTGTTATAACGGTATCGCTTCGATGCAAAATATAGTTGATATGATGCGGTTTAGCGGTGCAAACGGATATCGGATTGATGTCTACTTGATGTCACCATGTCTAATTTGTTACTGGAATTCGATGTCGGAAGAGAGGTTATACAGAGTCGTTTAGACATCGAATAGATACATTCATGTTTGCTGGGATAGTCCTACCCCAGCAAACATGAATGTATCTATTCGATGTCTAAACGACTCTGTAAAACCTCTCTTCCGACATCGAATACCAGTAACAAATTAGACATGGTGACATCAAGTAGACATCAATCCGATATCTGTTTGCACCGCTAAACCGCATCATATCAAGTATATTTTGCATCGAAGCGATACCGTTATAACAGCGTTGAATAGAAAGATAAATTACGACATACAACATACATAGGGATTCTGCATCGAACAGACGCCTAATTATATATCTAATATGCTTCGAAACGATATCCACTTGCATCCAATAAATAAATAAATTAAAATAGAAAACTCTTACTTCATTGAAATAACGTATTGTACGTTTAGATGCATATCAATTCGATTAATATTACATAGTGATATAAATAAATTAAATGGGAAGAAATGAGTCCAGGTATCGTTCGTGGGTCCCTCCGTCCTCGTGCCTGTACCTCTGTAGCTTTGCCACCATGGATGCACTTACCTAAAAAAATTTTTGATATTAAGTGACTCGGAGATACTTGAAGATATTCTTAGAGTGAATAAAACAATACAGGCAAGCACCGCTTTTATAACCAAAATCACAACTTTTTCTTATTTAAAATAGTAATGAGTTGGTCAAATTTTTGTATAATTGTAACTCTTTAAAAATTTCGTTCTCTTTGAGTTCAAATTAAAGAAAATGTTTTGAGGCTTCGATTTAGAATACAGATGAAAGCTGTGTGATGAAAGTTCAAAGTAATGAATGCATTAATTAAAATTTGACCATAGATTAACTATCACTCAGTAAATAAAGGTCATAATAGTTGAGTAATTAGTTTGATATTTTGACTTATATAATTGTGTTACATTGAACAAACAGGAATTTTTTGTTCTGTGAAATATTTTTAGCAGTAGGGTTTATGTTCCAAGTTATTAATAGGGTCTATATTTTCGAACACGTGATAAAGGAAAATATAATTATTATTATTTAACTACAATTTAATTTAATAGCTGAAGGTATATGATACCAATTGAAATAAAAGTTAAATAATGATCATTATATATAGATTTTATGAGTTCGATTAATTACAACTCTAAGTTTAATTATCTTATAATGTGAATCACTGAATTTTAATCGTCTCATTTGCAGCTTTTGGCACTACGTGAAAGTTCAAGTTATCGGATATGGGTTTCCGCATTTTACGTAGAAAAATTATTTAGGTATTGATTTTTATTTCTAAACTTGTATTTTACGTACTGGTATCATGGATACCAATTTAAGTAAGAATTGAATAATGATAATTAATATATTTATATCTTACATATTCGAAAATGTGGAACCGTCCGATAACACAGAATGTACTCTAAAATAGAACATGTTAAATATCCCATCAACTTTTAATTATTTACGTTTAGTATAGGTTTAACGTCTGCTTCGGAACCAAAGGCCATGTCTCTGACGTCTAAAGGAAAATAAATAGAAGGGACTGGAAGAAGCAGTCAGAAAGGAAAGTGGCTCCATGGACAAAGTCACGACGCTCATGGATGCTGAAAAACTACGTGAATGCTGTCACTTACCGAGGAATGTGACAAAAATGGTCACAAGCACCGGTGGCTGCACTCAAGGATGGAAGAGGGAAATGAAGAGGTAATAGTAAATGAAGTCTACGAGCCTACCTAACACAAAATCTAAGAACTCTTACGTAATTGTGGAGCATAACCCTAGCGCTATTCTCTAAATTTGCATGGAGAGTTAAAAACACTATACACATGGTAAACATAAAATAGACAATACATAATCCAAATTACAACAGTTTGAGTCCCAAGGGACGCCACCCCACTTCTCTTCTATTCACCAAAGACAGCTTCAGGAACACATCGGGGCTTATTTACAATAAGCAGTTTAGAATAGATTCATAACAATAAATGCACTGGTCATCGGAAAATCACTTGATTGGTTATCCATTCATTTTCACGGTACTGGAGGAACACTGTTCAACAACTGATGTTCCAATATCGCTTACTTTACGTTGATCCATTGTACAATCGCACTAGCGTGCCAATCCCGATCGTACCTTTACAACTGCCTTAGTCCCCTATAAGTGTATTAATTATTGGATATAGTTTAAAGGGAGCATTACGTACACTATATATAAAGGTAAAATCCAATTGAATAGAAATTATTCCTACATTTCTATACGTATTATAAAACAGGAAGATAAGAAAATGAATTTCCAAATTTGAATTATTTTTTAAAACTACGTATCTGTTTTTGCACTTCTGGTCGAAGTATAAATTCAGATATCGTTTGTAAACAGATATGCCGACGTCAAGATGATGCTGTTAAAACTATGTATCGGTTTTCGTGTTTCTACTCGAGGTGTAAATTCAGATATCATTCAGAAACAGACATTCCGATATCTACTATGAGTCGAAATGGTTGCTAAGTCGATACCCACCGTTAGCGCTACGAATTCGACAGCAAACGGCATCGAATCGACATTCATATGTTTGTTGGGACATAACGCTATTGATTTGTTTTACGAAAATCGAACGGGTTTTTGAATTATTCGAATTTTTAATTTTAATGGAATAGATAGGGATTTAATTCAAATCGGAAAATACATGGTAACATACGAAATAAATAAAAATATAAAATTTTTATCAATCGAATCGAAAAAATACCTATCTACACTATGTAAATATAGTGTACAAAAATGAATGAGTTAACGGTTTTTCGAAATTCAAGTACTTTTTGAGATATGACGAAAATTAGAAAATGGAAAATTTAATTTAACGCTAGTTATCATTTTTGCTAAAAAAAATAAAATACACATTTTGCACGATTGATAATATATATATTTTTATTGATTATTAAAGGGTGGGAATAGTAATAAATAATGAAATATTCCAAATAAATTATAACTGATATTTACAATACATTTAATCGAATAATAACGAATTTGAAATAATTAGGAATAATAATTAATTTATATGAATGGAATATCTGGTGCTATCTTGTAATTTTCTTCTAAAATTTCAACAATTGAACTGATCGATATAGCGACATATTTTACCTTTCGTAATGTGAATATTTGAATAATGATTAATGTTTGTAATTTGTGGCTATTTATACAGCTATCTTGTATAATAATTCATGATTTACACGACATCTTTCTACACAAGTTGATGATAAGTAATGGGGTAAAATATTGAATAATGCAGGCATAATTTATAACTATTCCTATATAGAATATAGATATTCATTAGAAAATAGAATATTCAATAAATGTAGGTTGGTAGGTACCAAATTAATTATTTTCCACAAATAGCTATTTATAGTTGCATTACATAATTTATTTGCTTCTGTAATTTAAATCCAACAATTCAATATTTGTGTATTTCACGTGCTTTAAATCATATTACAACTCATAATATGCAATCTTATCTCTTATCTTAGCCACGTCACCGTGCATTTTGCACGGGTACCCACTAGTTTCAGTTATTAATTGTCTTCCTTCTTGGAAATCTTAGTAAAATTTTTAAATGAAGAGCGAGTGACACGACGAAAAAATTTAGCATCCTCTCATTATTCAAGGGCTTTCGATCATGGAAAGAACTGAAAATCATAATATAAATTTGTTACGCCAAACAACATCATGGCTTGACTTCAACAACTTTATTAGCCTTATAAACAATAACTGCGAGAAGAAACTGAAGAAAGCTGAGGAGACTCACTACAAACGACTGTTCAACATAGGCTTGTTCCATAGAGTCAACAGACTAGAACTATTCATTTTAAATATATTATTGAAAACATGCTGCTTTTAAAGGGAAAGTACCTATATACACTACAGTCACTACTTATAGTTTGTATTAATTGCAAGTCGTGTCTAGGAGTTATTACAGTTTGTATAGGGATATAAAACGATTTTTTGTTGTATTAATTTCATGGTACATTTAATGAACATCAATATTCTTATTCTTATTCAGATGAAGTTAAATATTAGAAACAATTGGTTCGTGAGAAGACTCTTAGCTAGCTGACTGCATGAGAAGTATTTCTCGTATATATTTTCCAACCAAATTCCCATAGTTTTTCTTTCTTAGAGTCGGATTCTAGACGATTGTTTACATCGATATTGACACTGGTCAATAGTAGATGGATTTGTATTTACTATTTAATAAATTGTTATATTTACTTCTGCATCTTGAAATATTATAATAGCCAGGATACAGTAACATAGGGTATAGCAGGATTCCTGTACCATGGGGTATAGTAATCAGCTGATCGAATCTATGGTTTGACGTGACCACCGGGTGACTGGAAATGGCGACTCTGACCACACTTTGAAACATGGGAAAACCTACTTGAACTTAGTCACTTCTAAATTAAATTTTTTTCTTATCAATTACTAACTACCCAGCAAACATGAATGTCTCTATTCGATGTCTAAACGACTCTGTATAACCTCTCTTCCGACATCGAATACCAGTAACAAATTAGACATGGTGACATCAAGTAGACATCAATCCGATATCCGTTTGCACCGCTAAACCGCATCATATCAAGTATATTTGGCATCGAAGCGATACCGTTATAACAGCGTTGAATAGAAAGATAAATTACGACATCTAACATACATAGGGATTCTGCATCGAACAGAAGCCTAATTATATATCTAATATGCTTCGAAACGATATCCACTTGCACCCATAAAATAAAGAAATTAAAATTGAAAACTCTTACTTCATTGATATAACGTTCTGTACATTTAGATGCATATCAATTTGATTAATGTTACATAATGTTATGTGTAAATTAAATGGGAAGAAATGAAGTGATGTGTACTGGCATCGTTCGTGGGCCCATCCGTCCTCGTGGCTGTACCTCTGTCACTTTGCCACCGTGGACGCATTTGACCAAAAAAATTTTTTTATATTAAACGACCCGGAGATACTTAAAGATATTTTAAAGTGAATAGAACAATACAGGCAAGAACCGTTTTTATAACCAAAATCACAACTTATTGTTATTACAAATAGTAAAGAGTTGGTCAAATTTTTATATAATTGTAACTGCTTAAATATTTCGTTCTCTATGAGTTCAAATTATAGAAAATGATTTGAGGCCACGACTTAGAATAAAGATGAAAGCTCTGTGATGCATTAATTAAAATTAATAGATAATTAAATTTTTATACTTATTGTGTTTCATTGAACAAACAGGAATTTTGTGCTCTGTGAAATATTTTTAGCAGTAGGGTATATGTTCCAAGTTATTAATAGGGTCTATATTTTCGAACACGTGATAAAGGAAAATATAATAATTATTATTTAACTACTATTTAATTAGAAGCAAAATAGCTGAAGGTATGAAACCAAATGAAATAAAAGTTAAATAATGATTATTATATATAGATTTATTGAGTCCGATAACCACTTTAAGTTTAATTATCTATATTGTGAATCACTGAATTTCAATCGTCTCATTTGCAGCTTTTGGCACTATGGTGAAAGCTCAAGATATCGGATATGGGGTTCTGCATTTTATGTGGAAAAATTACTTATTTAATGATTTTTATTTGTAAACTTGTATTTTACGTACTGGTATCATGGATGCCAATTTAAGTAAGAATTGAATAATGATAATTATTATTAGTTATTTCTTACATATTCGAAAAATGTGGAACCGTCTGATAACACAGAATTTACTCTAAAAATGAAACATGTTAAATAGCCCATCAACTTTTAATTATTTACGTTTAGTAGAGGTTTAACGTCTGCTTCGGAACCAAAGGCGATGTCGCTAACGTCAAAAGGAAATTAAATACAAGGGACTGGAAGAAGCAGTGAGAATGGAAAGTGGCTCCATGGACGTAGTCACGACGCTCATGAATGCTGAAAAGCTACTCCGTGAACGCTGTCACAATTACCGAGGAATGTGACAAAAATGGTCACAAACACCGGTGTCTGCACTCAAGGATGGAAGAGGGAAATGAAGTGGTAATAGTAAATGAAGTCTACGAGCCTATCTAACAGTAAATCTAAGACTTCATACGTGATTGTAGAGCATAAACCTAGCGCTATCCTCTAAAACTGCATGAAGAGTTAAAACATGATAAACATAAAATAGACTATACATAATCCAAATTACAACAGTTTGGGTCCCAAGAGACGTCACCCCACTTCTCTTCTATTCACCAAAGACAGCTTCAGGAACCCCTCGGGGCTTTTTTACTATAAGCAGTTTAGAATAGATTCATAACAACAAATGCACTGGCCATCGAAAAATCACTTGATTGGTTATCCATTTCATTTTCACGGTACTGGAGGAACACTGTTCAACAACCGATGTTCCAGTATCGCTTACTTTACGTTGATCCATTGTACAATCGCACTAGCGTGCTAATGCCTTATCGTACCTTTACAACTGCCGTAGTCCCTTATAAGTTATAAGTGTATTAATTTTAAAGGGAGCACTACGTTATAGAAAGGTACAATCCAATTGAATAGAAATAATTCCTACATTTCTATACGTATTAAGCCCGTATTACACTGTGGCGCTCGCCATAGCGCTGTTGTCTCTCTCTACAGATATGGCGCTCACCATTCTCAAAATTGCTATTACACTAGACGAGTCGATATGACGCTGATCGTGCATTGAAATTTAGGGAAAATTGAAAAATTTACATGAAATGAATCGTACCAATAAAATTCGATGTCATCTCGAATATATATTCAGTTAATTATCTTTTTGATAGTTGTGTGAAACAATTCCATGCGTATATATTAAAAAGTTTAATTCCATTGATTGTATGGCAACACTGGACACTACACAGAAGCATTCATTCCTTTTTTGTATCGCGCAGTAGCCGTACAAAGTCTTAAATAACTTTTAAAATGAAACAAAATACTTTTTACACTACTTCAAATCTCTTTAGCAGGCTTCAGTGACAATTTCATCACCTCTAAAACGGTAGCGGTGTTCGTTCTATCGCGCAGTGAGCGATCACAATTTCGTGGTGCTCGCCAAGACATTTTTCACTATTAGAGAGAAAAGGGGCGGAGTTAGAGAGAAAAATAACAAAAATGTGGCGACCGCCATAGCGTGCGCCACAGTGTAATACGGGCTTTATATAACAGGAAGATGAGAAGAAAATGAATTTAAAATATTTGAAACTATTTTTTTAAAACTACGTATCTGTTTTCGCACTTCTGGTCGAAGTATAAATTCAGATATCGTTTGGAAACAGACATGCCGACGTCAAAATGCTGCTGTTAAAACCATGTATCGGTTTTCGTGTTTCTACTCGAAGTGTAAATTCAGATATCATTTGGAAACAGACATTCCGAAATCTACTATGAGTCGAAATGGTTGCTAAGTCGATACCCACCGTTAGCGCTACGAATTCGACAGCAAACGGTATCGAATCAACATTCATATGTTTGTTGGGTAGGCATTGCTTAAATTGTATTTTCATTAATTTTTTCCTTATTTGTTATTTATAGGAACTACAATTTACCAGTTAACTAGCACTATAGTTTAGGTTCCTAGGTATTTTCAAACCCTATTTTTCATAGATAAGTTGAAGAAATGAACAAAAAAACACACCTGAATTATATCTATATTTTCAACTTTAAGGTTCAATCGCCATTTTCGCTTTTATTTTGCACGAAACCCTTATAAATGACTTTAAACTTCTCGATATTAACATGCAAATACGAGGAATTATGAGCCGCTCGGTCACAAACAAAGAATGTGTTGTTGTGGTGACGTCATATTTTTGTGTCGTCTACTAGGTACTATACCCGTTTATGTTCCTGTACCCTGATAATAGCGACATGTAGTGGGCCATAACTGTTAATTGAGGCATAGAGTTCTCTGGCAATTTTTTTCTAAGATTTGCCACAGTTTATTATTCTGTTCGATAGATATTTTTGTTCTCTTCTTTCAATAGTTTATTTGATCTAGGTATATGTGTAGTTTTCATTTTTTTGAGTTTGTGATTAAATGGAAGTGGTGCAAATAAGACGATTAAAATTAAATTTTATTTACATGCATACGGGTCTATACATAAATAATTTCTGTACTTCATTTGCAATTTTGAAGGCGAAAAATATTTAGATGAACATGAGAGTTTATCAATTATTTTGCATAGGGTTAATTCACTTAATTGCATTTATCATCAATGTAAAATAGAAAGGGCTATTTTCGCTTGTTGAACATATTAATTCGTAAGTGTTAATATCTAGCTCTGATATTACGATTCATACTTCACCGAAGCTCATAAAATTATCATAAGAGAGAGAAAAAGACTCTGAATGTATATCCTTAATCAAAATCTAAACGAATGCTTATTTATCACGGTCTAATTATACTCTAATATCTACGAATATGTTTTCATTTTTAAGTTTTAACCAGCTTTAGTAAACTAATCTCATCGTTTTGATACTTAATAAATAATCTAATCAAGTATCAGAGTTGCATAAAAACCAATAAAAAATTAATAAATGCATTGGAACTCAAATCCTAATTAAATTAGATTATTAAGTTAACTAACTAACTAGTAACTAGCTAGCTTAATTACAAAAACTGAAATAATTTAGATTCCAAGTTCTTCACTTCTTGGCAGCTGCCGGTTGTCTTCACCTAATATCTAGTCTTGCGACGCAGGTCTAGATTAATAATAGTAGCTTAGAGCTGCGGTAAAATTATGGTCCATGTTGTAAATTTAGATTTTTTGATGACATTTTAATCTTCCTAGTTCAATAGTATCATAGGCAGACGTCAGATCTGCACAGGCGTCAGGCTCTAGCTCGGCCTGGCTGCTAAACAGGCGGCCCAAGTAATAAAGCATGTCAAAACTCGCCATTTTAATGGCGAGTTTGTGACAGTTATTTTGAGCCCTTCAAATGCAAATGGTGAGTTTTATCTATTTTCTCCTATGCTACAATGTTATTTTGGAGAGAATTTATGAAAATTTGATCATTTTGGAGAGAATTTGTTGAATTTTGGAGAGAGCTGGAGAGACAAATGGCGAGTTTATGAGACATGCTATTTTACTTGGCAGGCGGCCAGGCCCTCACCCAGTCTGCAGAATATGGGAGATATTTGTGATAGGTATTCTCTCCGAACAATTTTCAATTATTCCTAAATTTACATTAATTTTGCCACAAACACTTCTGAATTAATTCCTATATTTATTTACATTAATTTTGCTACAAACAGAATAAGAGATCACTACGAACACTTTAACAGTTTCTGCAGACCCCCAAGTAATAAAGCATGTCCAAACTCGCCATTTTAATGGCCAGTTTGTGACAGTTATTTTGAGCCCTTCAATTGCAAATGGCGAGTTTTATCTATTTTTCTCCTATGCTACAATGTTATTTTGGAGAGAATTTATGAAAATTTGATCATTTTGGAGAGAATTTGTTGAATTTTGGAGAGAGCTGTAGAGACAAATGGCCAGTTTAAGAGACATACAATTTTACTTGGGCAGACCCATGTTTCAAAATGTGGCAGGAAAGTCGCCAGTCTCAAGTCTGCCGTCTGGTCAACAGCCAGTCTGCAGAATATGTGAGATATTTGGGATATTCTCTCCGAACAATTTTGAATTAATTCCTATATTTACATTAATTTTGCTACGAACACTTCTGAATTAATCTCTATATTTACATTGATTTTGCTACGAACAGAATAAGAGATCTCTACGAACACTTTACCAGTTTCTGCAGACTGGGTCAACAGTATGTAAAAGCTGAGCGGCGCACCAAATTACGGCGCACCACTGTACTTTCTATTAATGACCTCAATGTGAAAAACTGTTATGTAGTTTGTTGTATCCGCCAGTTTGTTGTTCTGCACACTTCATGATCGTTTAATGACCTGGCAGGGGGGTTCGGGGGGGTGGCACGCCCCCCGATACATCTACCTAACGTCCAGTCTGCAGAATGAGTCTCTTCTCCCACAGAGATTTTAATTTGAGAGACAGTTACTCTCTGACTCTCAGTAGCAGATAGAATCTCCCGCAGCTAAATTTAATGGTAACATAGGAATTAATTCAAAATCTCCCGCAGTTAAATTAATGGTAACATAGGAATTAATTCAAGATCTCCCGCAGAGATCTCAAATTTCTAAAAATTCAATCAAAAACTCCTGCAGAGAGTCTTGGAAAAATGTTCCATATTCTGCAGACTGGCCTAACGTGAGTAACGGCTAACTGATAAGTTTTTATTTACACCTCAGACTGAAAGTTTACAATATTTCAGACGTTGGATAGCGATATTGAGCGAGCTGAAATGAGTATAAAATGGTTAAATATGATATAATTCCAAGTAAAATTGTATGTCTCCTAAACTCACCATTTGTCTCTCCAGCTCTCTCCAAAATTCAACAAATTCTCTCCAAAATGATCAAATTATCATTAATTCTCTCCAAAATAACATTGTAGCATAGGAGAAAAATAGAAAAAACTCGCCATTTGCAATTGAAGGGTTCAAAATAACTGTCACAAACTCGCCATTAAAATGGCGAGTTTGGACATGCTTTATTACTTGGATATAATTTGGACTAAAAATATACCTAAATTACATAACTAGGGTTATTTCTCAATGAAGCTATAATATGAAATCATGCACTAAATTACTTTAGTCTCTCCTTAAAGTATTTCTATGAAATATATTATAAAGAAAACTAATTTCAGCATAGACTCTTGTAAAAAGTCTGTATATTTTTCATACGTTTTGTAGCGATTACGGGACGAAACGAGTGTAAAATGGTTAAATATGATATCATTTAGACCATATATCGACTATTTGTAAAACTAAATTACATAAATAGGGATATTTCTAAATAAAACAACTCCGTTCCGGTAATTCATGCTCCGTTCCGGTAATTCATGTACCATTCTGGTAATTCATGGTCCGTTCCGGTACCGTCAAATGGGGTAATAACGAACGCTGGGCACATTCAACTGCTTACCATTTGAAAACTATTTGACGGATCTTAACAAAATTTTCAAGGGTTGTGTCTCTTGGTGTCTTCTGTCTGTTACGTAAATTTCAAAACTCTACCTCTTATATTGAACGATTTATAAGCTGAAAACCGAAGATTCGGAATAACACTTGATGTGGGTTATACCGAATCCAGTATTAATTCCCATTTATAAATTCATTTTACAAGTTTTCTGTAGGGGGTAATACCGTTCTGTTGATTTCCTAACATTCGTAAGCACTTGGGCTCTATGCTGAATTATAATCTATGAAGTTTAAAATGTGATCTGTATAGATTTATAATCAAAAAAGGTACTTTCGGTATATCCCTAACTAAGGGTAACTACCGAATATAGTTAATTATACTGTATTATTTTAAACTGCACTTGTAGGGGTAATAACGAATTGTTTCTTATATTACTGTTTATTGAATACCTAGCACAGCCATCCTTTGAAACAAAAATAATGGAAACAATAAAGGGTTTAAACAATTGAAAACAAACATCTTTCAAGAATCTTCTGGTAAGTTACCTAAATTATAAGAACTTGAAAGTGAAATAAATGAAACTTAAATATATAATTGCTCTAGAAAAAAATAATGACTAGTAAATTAAGTTAACAAACTTCCTTTGGATTTTTCTTAGCACATTATCTAATGTGCAATAACAATCAACCTTAACTTAGGCATTCCTTAGCTCTCAGATCATAAATAGCTGTAGTGTAGAAGCTAACTCAAAATTTTATGTACCTTACAGTCTACTTAATTAACATTAACTTTCTCCTTGAAGACATACTGTCCTCTGTTGTTTATTGTATAAGGCACCTTTGTTCCAACGACATCGGCCATATTCTCCCATGATTCATCATTATCTTTCATCATGAAGATTAGTTTTTCATTGTTAATTGGCTTCAAATAATTGACATGAATATCTCGTCCGTCTATAGCATCCACAACTGCTGCATATTTGATTGTATTGTTTTTTCCTACAGTGCAGCGCAATGCAACCACTATACAATCTCCAACAGATGGCTGCAGAGGAACTTCCTCAATGCCTGATGAACTGCCACTTGCTGAAGTAGTTGGCCTGGAATTATCAGTAGCACCCTGCTTAGTTACAGAAATTTCACTCACGGTTCTTTTAGCTGCAATGGATGTGGCTTTGACCTTCTTGGTAACTGGTCTTTTGTCTGGAATGTCTGCAGCCATTACAGGTTTACCTGGTGTAACCTGTTTGGACCGAGGTCTTTTGCGAGTTGTAGTGGGTTCAAAGGTTGATCTAGTGGCAGGTACTTCAACATCAGGCAGGTCCACCAAATCTTCCATGGGAGGTGCAGGATCACAAACTGTAGCGTCTTGTGCTTGAATCTGTCGTCCTTGATCTTGTTGCACTGGAGTCTCTTGAGCTGGATTATATAGGTTTGTTGATAGTTACCTTGTAATTCTGTCATGAATTATTTATAGAAATCCCTTACATAAATTGAGAATACATAGGTATCTACATGAAAATATTCAAAACTAACCTGATCCAGGAGGTGCAATCCCCCTCTGCTCTCGTAGAAAATCTATGACATCTGCATTGTCCGGTGTCACTTCTACATGATTATACAGGAGTTTGTTTTTTACAACATCTCTATTCAGTGGATATATACCACATGTACGAAATCCACTAATCAAGTTGGTAGAAATTGTGTTCCTGAGTCCTTGCAAAAGTTTCTGGAAAAGCCTAGGAAACTTTGGCTTCTGCACAGCTGAAGCATTTGGGTTCTTTCTCTTGTACTCTAATAATATTTTCTTCCACTCCTTTTTCAGGGGCCCAAATACAGCAACGTCTAACGGCTGGCAGAGATGAGTTGCGTTGGGCGGAAGACATATGAATAGAATGTTGTTCTTCTCGCACAGCTCTAATATCTCAATCGAGAAATGGCTTGACAGATTATCTCCAATGAGTGCCTTCCTTCCAGGCACTCGCTTCGCATGGGGAAGAAAGACATCAGTGAACCAAGAGGCAAATGATGTTGCATCAAACCAGCCACTGTCTGATCTAGTGTATTTAGAACCTCCTTTGCAGCAGTTTTTGGTGCAGAGAGGTGCACCAGAGGGACCACCAATCTCGGGAGGAAGGAAAAATGGAAAATTAAATGAGGAATCTACATGTTAGGGTATAGAGAGTTAATGTATTTCATATATTAAATATAAACACATTTTACACACACATTTATTAAATATAAACACACAATTCAACATACCTTCCAAGATGGATGGACATTCTTTGCTTTGTATACCACATAAGGGGGTAGAATTGTGCCATCTGCACTCCCACACATCATCATGGAGATTGAGGATTTAGTGTGATTTATAATATTGTCAGGGTATTTTACACCTCTTTTAAACAAATACTTTTTCTTTCCTGGGTCATCAGCAAGATTGCTTTCATCGTAATTGAAGATGCCAGCAGGTTCAATGTCTCCCAAAGCCTTCTCCAGCTCAGCAAAATACTCATCAAGAACTTTGTTCGATATTTGTGCCCGTGCCCTCTTAATATTGTTTGCATGTCTTTCTGTGAGCTCTTCTTTATTACGGTCTAAAAAATTTCTTACCCAATCATAACCTGGAGTTTTGCCATCAGAGAATTGACTGACACTTATGTCCTTACTCGTTAGAAAGTGTTTAACAAATTGCATCAGGTCATGCGGGGACTGAGGGAACCCCCAGTTAGATGTAGTTACAAGAAATTTCACTATCTTTTCCTCTGAATCCTTGCTTAAAGCAGTTTTCCTCCCTGGTGTTGTTCCAGTGTATTTACCTTTGAATCTATCAAACAGAGTGGTTTTGGGGATTTTATATTGTGCAGCGGCTTCTGTGACATTGAGCTCCCCGGACTCAATAGCTTCAAGAGCCTCTGGCATTTGAGGATAATTATAGTTTCTTCTCTTCACACCAGGCTTGGATACATATTTCCTAGGCATTTCACTTAAAGTTACTTAATTTAATTAGTATGATCTGGAAGAAAGTTCAATTTGAATGATTCGGTATTACCCAACCATTCAAAGTATCTTTACAAAGTGGGGTAATACTGAATTATGACATATTTTTGAAAAATGAGTTTTAGGTTGGAAACTAATTGTAAATATTAAGATTTGGTGATTAAACTAGTTGATTGAATGTCTATACATCGTAAAGAAACAAAAGATATGGTTATCTGATGCATGTAATTCACGCAACACTAGGCATCAAAACAGCCTCAAATTTGCATATAATTTTGAATCACTTTAAAAGTGTTCCTGTAAGAAACTCAATAAAAGAACACAGTCATCCAGAACTTTATTTTATAGGTAGAAGACTCTGCTTCCATTTGATAGTTCAATATTTTCTCTATGTAATTTTTCTGAAAAGTTATGAATATTTTAGTGGAACATGGTGCTAAAATTTGGTATTACCCCCAAATTCGGTATAACACCAATTGACGGTAATTGTATGAACCATCTGAAAAGTACAGCAGGATTTGTGGATTAATCCTTCGCTCAAGTCCTATTTAATTCCTATGTTCCCATGTTATTTGCTGCACCCAAATCCCAATTTCTGTAAAAAAATCCTGGATCTGAGGAGGCCTTCTTTTCAGACTGGATGATTTAAGATACTTTAAGACATCCTGGTGAAGATTTTACTCTTGAAAACATCCTTATGCATAATGTCTGATACATGTGTATCATTTGAGAGTCCCAGTCTGTATTTGGTGCACAAAATTCCACCGACTTCTTGAAAAAGCTGAAAAAATCCACTATAAATTTCCAGTAATTTGGCTGATCCACCAACTTTGCCAGAATATTATTTTTAATGGAAAGAAATTCCACTGACTTGTCGGTGGAATTTACCATGAAATACAGTCTGTGTGATTAAGAAGGGCATTCTTCAACAATGTGAGTCCTTGTGTATGGGGCAAGACCAAATCGTCGGCAAGTGTCATTGGTCCATTTTCCAGTAATCCGGTTATGGCTGTCAGTATTTTGTGGTTGACAAATTGTTCTGAAGATAAAAAAAACTTGTTAAAAATTTATCTATTACATCACTTTTAGAAATTCTTTGAAGACTACAAAACTGTTTTCATTTTTCTTGTAGCATGAAAACTCTGATTTCTATTCATTTTTAGGTTGAAATTCACACTTTATAAAAGAGCCAAAAACATAAAATAGTTATTCAGATGGAGTGTCAATAACTGTGGATAAAGTTTGAATCGTGTTTTCTGTTGTTCTACCATCTACAAATGATATAAAAAATCATATAGCTATATTTAATATTTTTTATATTCATCAGATTTTCCCATTTTATTGATATTTAATCAAATGTTTATTTAAATTATTTTTGCATTCACTATCAATTCTCTGTTACTTAAAGTGTAATAAATTTCTGAAATTTATTTCACTTTTAGAAATTCTTTGAAGACTACAAGACTGTTTTCATTTTTCTTGTAGCATGAAAACTCTGATTTCTATTCATTTTTAGGTTGAAATTCACACTTTATAAAAGAGCCAAAAACATAAAATAGTTATTCAGATGGAGTGTCAATAACTGTGGATAAAGTTTGAATCGTGTTTTCTGTTGTTCTACCATCTACAAGTGATATAAAAAATCATATAGCTATATTTAATATTTTTTATATTCATCAGATTTTCCCATTTTATTGATATTTAATCAAATGTTTATTTAAATTATTTTTGCATTCACTATCAATTCTCTGTTACTTAAAGTGTAATAAATTTCTGCCAAGTCATGGATTCCAAAAAGACGAAGTTGAACCCTTCTCTTCAGGTGTTGGTTGAGAGAGCTGCCAAGCTGTCTCACAGATCTCTCATTCTTCTCAAGGGGGAGGACCTGACTGTTAATGTAGGTAACATGCATGCTGTTTTGATTATTTGTAGTGTAGGGAAATTTACAAATTATAGTTTGTTCTACATCTTCGGTCATATAAGAAAAAATTATATGATAATTATTTTTAATTTTTACTTAAAGTGAAAATAAAAAATAAATATTTATCATATTTTTCTTCTTATATGACCTAAGATGTGGAACTGACCGATAATATGTAACTTACCCTACATAATTAGCTATGTAAAATATCTAACTATAGTTTTATTAGAAATTGTGTTGCTGCATACACTATAGCTACCCCACTGTTATTATAGCTCTCACAGTCACACTTATTACAATTAAAAAAAAAATTTGGTTGGCTGTTTTCAGTTAAGCTGTTTTTGCCATAACTTTAAAAACATTAAAATCATTTTACTGTAAATGATATATGTATATGATTTACCATAACAAATTTTAATCTATCTAACATGCATTAGGCATCATAGGTCTTTAAATTTTCTACAATTACTCTATTTTCTAGAAAATATAGAACATTAAGTATTATCTAGTTATTAGTTTTATTTCTATAATGCATCTGCTGCTTCTTATATTTTCATGAATATCTTTCATTTTTCTTTTCAAACTTTTTTTTCTCAATAGCTAGTCCTATTTTAAATTAAATTTTGTGGCTACTATTATATGTAACATTAATGGTATATATATATAATATGTATAAAATCTTAGTAATAGTTAATTGTTATTTTTTATAGTTGTCCTATCTCCACTTCTGTGTTGCCAAGTCCACCAATTACGCAAACTCTTCTATTCTTTGGTGCTACAAATATGATGAAGATAATAATTCCACCATCAGGTGAGTAAATAATACTAACTTGAGATGATGGTTAACCTTTTTATAATATTTAGATTGCAAATTCTGCCTAGTAATTAAGAATAAGTAGCTAGCTTTATTTTTTTCTATCAATAGTGATTGGCATCTTCATTATTCTAAAATTTAGTTTGAGAAATGAGGATAAACTGTCTAAAGCTAAAGACCAAATGAATTTCATTTCTTTCTTTCTTTCCTAGCAAAACTCGCAAAAAGTACAAGAAGTTGAAATCTAAAAATGTTGAACTATCTGAACTGTCTTCATTCGATCTTCTGCTTCATACTCAAGACATTCAGTTCAGTCCTTACACTGACACACAGGCTATTCTGGGCAACACTTATGGACTGTGCATTTTGCAGGTAAGCAGACTATATCTTGATTAGATACTAATCACTAGGTATATAGCTTTTTATTTCTCAAATATTTGGTGACTTTGCTTACTGAATGTTATTTTAATTTAATTTAGCTACATCTTTTAGCCATAGGTAGTGCTCAAAAATAGACTATGTAGCTATATGAAATTTGATGAAAGTAATAATTATCATTCATAGGTATATGAATATTTTATAGTTATCATGTGACATGTCACATGCGTCTGATTTACATTAAATGTATCTGCCTGTAAATAGTCTAAGGTTTTATATACATTATTTATTGAATACATATTTCCTGATTGACTGTAGCTAGCTAATTTTGCTTAATCTCTGTTTCTTTCTTCAATATTTACTTTTATTTATTCCAGGACCTGCAATGCCTCACTCCAAACATTTTATGCCGAGTTGTAGAGACGGTTAGTGGAGGCGGTGCGGTGGTGCTTGCTCTGCAGGCTGATGATTTGGACTCATTCAGGGAAATGGACATGGATGCTCATTATAGACTTACCACTCACTCTCACCCTAATGCAGTCAAATTATTCAATAAAAGGTATTATTCTTTACTTACAAATCATTAATATCATTTACTAATAATAATAGCTACTATTCATTATTCAATAAAAGGTATTATTCTTTACTTACAAATCATTAATATCATTTACTAATAATAATAGCTACTATTCATTATTCAATAAAAGGTATTATTCTTTATTTTCAAATCATTAATATCATTGACTAATAATAATAGCTACTATTCATTATTCAATAAAAGGTATTATTCTTCATTTTCAAATCATTAATATCATTTACTAATAATAATAGCTACTATTCATTATTCAATAAAAGGTATTATTCTTTATTTTCAAATCATTAATATCATTTACTAATAATAATAGCTACTATTCATTATTCAATAAAAGGTATTATTCTTCATTTTCAAATCATTAATATCATTGACTAATAATAATAGCTACTATTCATTATTCAATAAAAGGTATTATTCTTCATTTTCAAATCATTAATATCATTGACTAATAATAATAGCTACTATTCATTATTCAATAAAAGGTATTATTCTTCATTTTCAAATCATTAATATCATTTACTAATAATAATAGCTACTATTCATTATTCAATAAAAGGTATTATTCTTTATTTTCAAATCATTAATATCATTGACTAATAATAATAGCTACTATTCATTATTCAATAAAAGGTATTATTCTTCATTTTCAAATCATTAATATCATTTACTAATAATAATAGCTACTATTCATTATTCAATAAAAGGTATTATTCTTTATTTTCAAATCATTAATATCATTTACTAATAATAATAGCTACTATTCATTATTCAATAAAAGGTATTATTCTTCATTTTCAAATCATTAATATCATTGACTAATAATAATAGCTACTATTCATTATTCAATAAAAGGTATTATTCTTCATTTTCAAATCATTAATATCATTGACTAATAATAATAGCTACTATTCATTATTCAATAAAAGGTATTATTCTTCATTTTCAAATCATTAATATCATTGACTAATAATAATAGCTACTATTCATTATTCAATAAAAGGTATTATTCTTCATTTTCAAATCATTAATATCATTGACTAATAATAATAGCTACTATTCATTATTCAATAAAAGGTATTATTCTTCATTTTCAAATCATTAATATCATTGACTAATAATAATAGCTACTATTCATTATTCAATAAAAGGTATCAGCTATCCAATAACATCTATTATCTGCAAAATGCTAATTATTTATATCAATGACTAATAATAACACTATTCATATCATAACCTCACACAAAAACCATTGCTAGTTTCAGATTTTTTGCTGTTTGACTAGCTACTTACCAATTAAAATGTACAATTTCTTCCTTTAACAGACTGGTTACTTCTCTTTCGAGTTGCAAAAACTGCATCATACTGGACAGTGAACTGCAGTCCTGTGACTCAGACCTCAAACTTATGGCTATAAAGAAGGTTAGCAGTCAAGAACTCGCTACTCAAGAGGCTCTTGCTGCTAAGCTACAGGAGACAATTGATAGTATGGCTGATGCTGAAAAACCTCTTCCTGACCTTATTGCCCTTTGCAGAACACCTGACCAAGTTAGTATAAATCTTCTAGGGTAAGTTACAAATTATTGGTCAGTTTCACATCTTCGGTCATAGCTGTAAGAAAAAACGATATTATTGTAATTAATTTTTATTTTAATTGGTATCCATGATACCTGAAGTTAACATGGATAGCAATTAAAATAATAATTATTAGCTATATCGCTCTTTCTTATATGATCGAAGATGTGCAATCAACTGATAATTTTTAACTTACCCAATGGCAGAAGTTGTTGACTATGTATTTGTAGTAGCTATAACGTTCACAGAGAACTTTCTATGCATCTTTCGTGATGATTTGAATAGTGACTAGCCTTATTTCGGGAATTGTGATGTAACCATGTTATTTGTTCTAGATCTATTCATGTTTTTGATCTCATTCAAATTTGTTCTAACGTGACTACAGAACTTAAAGTTATCTTATTTTATTCATTCTTTAATCTAACTGCATTCTTTAATCTAACTGCATTCTTTTATCAGGGCACAGCTCTACTGAAGCTGGTCGATGTGATAACAGAGAAGCGCTCTAGAGAAATAGTGTCCATCACAGCTGGCAGAGGGCGCGGCAAGAGCGCTGTACTGGGTCTGGCTGTCTCAGCAGCTCTTGATTTAGGTCTTAGCAATATCTTCGTCACCAGCCCTTCTCCTAACAACCTTCACTCCTTTTTCCAAATGCTCTTCAAAGGATTTGATGCCCTTGGATACGAAGAGTCAAAGGATTACGAGATTCTTCAGTCTACCAACCCTGATTTTCACAAAGCTATTGTCAGGGTTAATGTCTTTAAGAAGCACAGGCAGACTGTTCAGTACATCCTGCCCTCGGACACTGATAAGCTGCTGCAGGCGGAGTTGGTGGTGGTGGATGAGGCAGCTGCTATCCCCCTACCTACTGTACAGGCAATGCTGGGGGAACACATCACCTTCATGTCCTCCACCATAGCAGGATATGAAGGAACAGGACGATCTCTGTCTCTGAAACTTCTGAAGCAGTTACGAAATAAGACTGTTCATGCTAAGAAAAGGTCCTCAGCTGTACAGTCCTCTAATGCTATTGAGGTGCAGGAGCTGCACGAGGTGTCACTGGAGCATCCCATTCGCTATGGAGAGGGTGACCCTGTAGAGCAATGGCTTTTCAGACTCCTTTGCCTTCACGCTTCTGATGAGGACCTAGCTGTTAGTGAACTGTGTGCCCCACAGGAATGTAGACTCTATTACGTCAACAAAGAGGTCCTATTCAGCGGCTCACAAAAGACAGACTCTGTGCTCTCCAAAATACAGTCCCTTTTGGTGTCTTCTCACTACCGCAATTCTCCAGATGATCTTCAGATGTTGGCTGACGCACCAGCTCACCACCTCTATGTTCTCTCTCCTAAGATTAAATCATCAGGCAATTTGATGGCAGTGCCTGACATTCTCTGTGTCATTCAGGTCAGCTTTGAGGGCGGTGTGAGTAGCAAAGTGAGTCACAAGGTGATAAAGAAGGGGGAGAGACCCTCTGGAGACTTGGTGCCCTGGGGCCTGGCAACTTACTTCACTGAACACACTCTTGCAGGCCACAAGGGCGTCAGGATTGTAAGAGTGGCTTCTCATCCTGATTACCAAAGCATGGGTTATGGTGGTAAGGCAATTGAACTTCTACATCACTATTATTCAGGAAAACTTTACAATTATTCTAACGAGGAGACTGAAGAAGAAGAAGAAGGAGGTTCCTGTCTCTACACAGACCTCAGCACAAAGGTTCCAGAGGGAATAAGCTACCTCAGCACATCTTACGGCGTGACACCTCAACTCTACAGGTTCTGGGCCAAGGCTGGCTTCATCCCACTCACCATTGGACAAACTGTAAACAGAAATACAGGTGAACACAACTGTGTAATGGTGAACCCTGTTGGAGAGGAGGAAAATCCTCAGTGGGTGATGGAGTGCGCTAAGGAGTTCATGCGGAGGTTTGTGGAGCTTTTAGGCGGTCCTTTAAGAACTCTTCACCCCATGCTGGTACACAGTATCTGTGTGAGCCACACACAGTTGTTTGAAGAAGAGGACGTTAAGGAAATAGCTTGGAAGGATGTGGCATGTCACCTCACAGGTCATGACTTGAGGAGACTGGAGAAGTACGTCAAGAATGTGTCTGACAGGCATCTTATCACTGACCTCATCACTCCTATAGCTTCACTCTACTGCAAACAGGTATTCAAACACAAACAAATATCAGCACTGCAGTCTGCCCTCATTCTTGGCTCAGGTCTTCAGTTTAGGGAGCTTGTGGAGGTGGGCAAGGATTTGGACTTGGTGCCCGAGTCTGCAATGGGTAACTTTAGGAGAGCCATGGCAGTCATTCACTCCGTTCTGGCGGAGATTCAAGAGAAGGTCTACGCTGACAAGTTACAAAGTGTTGTGCCAGAGCTACACATGCCTGTCAATATTACAGCTAAGCAAGACCTCGAGAGAATGGCTAAGGTGAGAGAATTGACCTTTATTAGGTAGTTTGTAGTCATAAATGCTTTAAATTTATAGAAGATGCCTTGTAACTTTACGGGCCCCTTCTTATTCTTCTTAATTTTTTTGCTCCATTATTTTAATGTTTTTCATTTTCTCAATTGGAACTTATTCCAGTGTTCCAATTTATTTGTATTTGTAAGGGAATTTTTTGTTCCAATAAATAAAATTTGGGTTACAGAGTGAGCTAATAATGGGACTTTTATATCTTCTATATTAGGTTCTATGAATAAAATCATTCATTTTTTTCCCAGGATATGGAGGCAGAGAATCCAGATCTTCATTTCAGTCGTAAAAGAAAAACATTAGAAGATTACGAAAGAAAACCAATGAGGAAGGATTCCAAGAAGAAGAGAAAACCTAAATATTCTTACCCAACATGATGATATAAATGATCACCAAGCAATTCATTATCCTATTTAGTACATTCTTTAGAATTATATAAGTGGGGGATTACACAAAAACTAGATATATATGTTTAACTTTTTAATGAATTAGTAACTTTGAAAGATTTCAAAATCAATACAGAAATTATGAAACATAACCTTTATTTGAATTTGGTTTAATAATAAAGGATTCACTTCCTTTAAATAGTGTTCACCCTTGGTTATTGAGGAAGTAGATATTACACTCAAAATAAAGTCCGAAATAAACTATAAATAGCTTATTAGCCTAAAAGATCATGAGTCACACGGTCACACCAATTAATATTTGAACTACAACGCAAAAAGTGATGGTTTGGACACTGCTTTGAACAAAATTTATTCACTTACACTGAAATAAGTATATAAATAGGAACAATCTTAAAAGATAGTCGTTACTTCAAAACTGAAAGTCAACATTATATATCTATTCATATCTTAGTAAGTAAAAAAATATTAAAAGCTATACTTTACATACTACTAAAAGGGGTAAGTTCTGATTCATTGAAACATCTCCTTTCCGATCACAAGAGAAAAATAGAAAATTAATTCTTTTTTTCTTAAATTATCACAAATGTGGAACAGTCAATCAAAGCTTACCCGAGTTAAAGTTAGAAAAATAAAACTTAATATAAAGACCGTAAACTATGGAATTAATTATTAAATGTTTAGGGTCTGTACTCTATTGCAGTCACTTTATTTACACAAGTGGATAAAGAATTGTAATAGAGTAAATACCCAATAAATATTTGATCTTTAAAATACATTCACCACAAGCTTGCAGATAAATAAATATATTACCTTTTCTTCTAACAATTCCTCATAACAAATATCCCTTAGATTTAATAACTATAAACATGCACTAAAATACGTAAAAAATACTTAAGACAATTTTTAACCCCCAATGCTGCAAAATATCTTTAATAAACCGAAAATTCTATAACTACTTATAATAGAAGAGAAGAAAAATTTATGGTTAAGTTGAGAATTATCGGTCGATTTCGTTTTCATACAAGAAAAAAATGATTTTATTATTAACAATAACAGACCAATAATTCGTAACTTACCCTACTTCAGTAAATATTCATTTGAAATGAAAATAGCTGTCAAATATTGGAAAAAGTAATGATTGCGTAGAATAAGTTACACTACACATTTCTTCATGAACTATTAATAATAAAACATTTAAATGTTTTTTTTAGTAGAAAATTATTACATAACGGGAAGACTGAAAAAATTGCAAATGGTGACATTAAAAATATATGACTATCAAAACATGTTCCTTGGGCAGATGACATTACATCAACACATAACATGTATTTTCATAGTACTATATTTTATAATGAATAATCCATTTGAATTGCTGGAAATTAGACAGTGGATTAATTTCAAATACTCATTTTAGCATCAAAAGAAGCTTCTCCGAACCCAGTTTACAGTACATACAAACTGTCCTTAAACTGATAGAGATGCACCAAAGACTTCTGCACCTAGAGACTGTCCTTCATCTGCTGCACCTGTATCAGTTGCAGTACGGTGCAGAGATGTACCAGTGACTGCTGGAGACAACTGGTTCCCTCACAGACCTGCATGTAGATGTTAGTGATGAGGGGAGAGAGTTTCTCGTACTGCTCTGTGGTGGAGAGGCCTGTACACACCGTGTCTGTGCAGCAGTCCAGGTGTGAACCTCCCAGAACAGCCAGTCTGTGAAAAAGAAAAGAGATGCTAGAACTATTGGAATGATTACAATGACAGCTTAGCTTTCAGTTGATTGTGGTTTGTGTTATCAACATGATTTGTGTTGAGGAAACAATTTGAATAGTGTTGAGAAAAAAGTTTAAAATTGTGCTTAAGAACAGTTAGAAACAAGCTGAATAGCTATTGTTGAACAATGTTGGAAGCTTTAAATGTACAGTCAAAGAAAAGTGTATCCGTAATGATTTTTTTGACAGTTTCAAAAAAGAAATTTCACAAATTGCAACGCTTGCAGATATTTTATAATTGATCTGGGCACACGTCGTTAAATTGATAAAATCAGGAAATTAGAAAACTGATTTCAGAAGTTAACATCATGCAGAGACTCTTTTCCTTTGATAGCACAAATTCTCAAGAAATTTATTCTCTCACTTTCTACCAAACTACTGACATTTATCTCTCTATGGTGACTACTCACTCCTTGTAGTTGATTGCCAACTCCAGCGCATTGACGGCAGTTGTGTCACTAAGACATATCTCCGCTGCCTTGTGCGCAACTGACACAATTCTCTCTACTAGTGACACACAGCTTCCAAGGAGGTTGGCCTCAACGGTAGAGGCATCAAGAGCGACTGTGTCTCTCAACACGTCACTGCCTTCAACGTACTGGGAGCTGAGTGTCGACAGGTCTGTCCAGCACTGTGGGAAGCAAATGGCTAAAATAATTATCAGAGATTAAAATAATTAATCTAAAAAAGGTACGCTACCAAAGTGCTAGAATATGAAGTGAAGCTTTTAGCTACTTATTTACTTTAAACTATTAAAACAATAGTTTGTGCAAAATAGATATTATATATTGAATGTAGCATTATTCTGACCAAAACTAGTGACATATGTTGTAAGGTAATTTTTTTCAAGCTATTAATTGATTTACTAGAGGGTTTAAATTGTGCTTCCGAACCAAAAGGAAATAAATACAGTGAAAATGAAGAAGTCAGAAAGGAAAGTGGCTCCATGAACAAAGTCACCAGTCGGTGAAAGCTCATGGATGCAGAAAAGCTATTCCCAATTACAATAGTTCGGAGCCCAAAGGACACCACCTCATACTTATTTTTCATTCACCACAGACAGCTTCAGGATTGAGGCCCAGTTTCTCACAAGCTATTCAGTATAACTTTACATTTGGGAGCAAAAACATGCAATAAAAACTGTTAATAATCATAAATATAAAGAAAATACCAAGCTTTACTAGTTACTTTAGTATCAATTTCTTCTCTTTATAATATATCTTCAAATTAGAGAATAACAAATCACCTGGGCAATGTTATCTGCATTGAGAGGGAGTTTCAGAAGTTTGATTGTCGCTGTCACTTGTTCACTGAAAACGGCACCCTCTGCAAGACTCTCTTCTTCCAACTCTGACAACTCCTTCAGTTTTCTGTTCAAAGCATCAGCTTTCTGTCTACTGCCTGCAGGTAGGGAGTTCATGAGGTCCTTAGTGTTGGCAGAGGATTGTCTTGCTATCAGAGCCAGGGCTTCGAGGTGAGCAGGACCTGTAGAGTTGTCCCACAACTGTTGGTAAGTGATGCGGTGTGACCCTCTTCTTGATGGACTGGATGGGGAATCACTGTCGGTTGGTGAGGGGTTGCTTTCAGCAAACTCTCTCGCTTCTCTCAAAACTGACGACAGATTTGGTTTGTTTACCTTTGCTAGGAGTTGCTCCTTCTTGTACCTAATGTTTGGGTCGGTGTCCTGCAGCACAGTCATAGTCTTCCTACCTATGAGTTCTAGAGTGTCAAGGCCTCCCATCATCACTTTGGATCCTACATCAGACACACCAGAGACTAAGGAAGTGAAGCCCCCCAAATTGAGGCCAAAACTGGCAGTTTCTGGAGGGGGAGAGGGAGTAACCAGACTGTTATCAGAGTTTTCCTCTGTCAGTCTGTTGATCCACCTATCACGCTCCACCTGTTCCCTTGCCAATTCTTCAGGACTGGGTATACTAATACCCTCTTCCACCATCTCCACTACAGATCCAACACCTTTGCTAACTTCCTGCTTCAGAGTAGATGCTGCAGATACCAAAGATGATCCCCAGTCTCCCCATCCTGATGACCAGCCAGAAGCATCATCCTGTCAAAAAATATCTCTGTAGTAATAGCTATATGTATGAGATAAAAAAGTAATTTACCAACTAATAGTCAATGAGGGTAGTTGTATTTTTAGCAACCTAAATAACATTATATTGCAATAAACTAATTTACCTCTGATTTAGCATCCGCTGCAGCAGCATCAAGAGAGTTTATTTTCTCCCAACTGCCAAAAGATTCTTTCCTCTTGGGTTCATCCTTTTGTTCCTGTAGTTCTCTTCTGTCATCACAACTCACACTGTCCAGAGGTCTGGCTATCTTTGTTCCCAACTTCTTCCTCTCCCCCAGTTTTTCCCTTGGTTTCTTTGCACCAATTTTAGAAACTCTTCTAGGCTTTTTAGCACTGTCGACATTGATAGAATCTTCTTCATTAGGGTTCAAACAATAGATATCAGTTATATTTGAGGTACCAACACTATCTTTAGTCATTTCATCAGAACATACTTTTTTTGAGGTAAAACTTTTTTCTTTATTATCTGACACAATACAACTTGATTTATTATCATTACTATCTTTATCTTTTGTTTTATCAATGTTTTCATTATCATTGCTGCTTGTTTTATCTAAATTATCTTTTTGTATCTCATGTTTTTTCAACTCTCCCTGTGATTTAGTAGACTTTTCATCATATTTATCCTGTTTTATTTCTTCCATTTCAGGCTCCTCAACATACTGATCAGAAACACGTTCATCAAATTTGTTCTCAACTTCTGAACTTTTTTCTTCCTTTTCAATATGATCAAACTCTTCTTCTGATGTAGAAGAAGTTTCTTTTAAAATTGGTTGTTCCTCTGTAGAACTCTTTAAATCGGAGAGATTTTTACTTGAAATCTTCATCTCCAACGTACTTCTTGAATCCAAATGACTGTCATTTTCATATTTGATATAACCTTTACATTCATTCTCTTGATCTGGTTTCTTTTTTGGCTTTTCATCATTCTTTTTTGGCAAATCGGGCACCTTTTCTGGTGAATCTGCCACCTTTTCTGGTGAATATGCCACCTTTTCTGGTGAATATGCCACCTTTTCTGGTGAATATGCCACCTTTTCTGGTGAATATGCCACCTTTTCTGGTGAATCTGACACCTTTACTGGTGAATCTGGCACCTTTACTGGTGAATCTGGCACCTTTACTGGTGAATCTGGCACCTTTACTGGTGAATCTGGCACCTTTACTGGTGAATCTGGCACCTTTACTGGTGAATCTGGCACCTTTACTGGTGAATCTGCCACCTTTACTGGTGAATCTGCCACCTTTACTGGTGAATCTGCCACCTTTACTGGTGAATCTGCCACCTTTTCTGGTGAATCTGCCACCTTTTCTGGTGAATTTGCCACCTTTTCTGGTGAATTTGCCACCTTTTCTGGTGAATCTGCCACCTTTTCTGGTGAATCTGATACCTTCCCAGACAAGTCTGGCATCTTTTCTTTATTTTTTAGGTTGCATGGCAATTCATTGTCATCAGAACCTTCATCAGCAGACAGAAAGTCATCTTCACTTTCAGAGGAAGACATCCTATGATCTTTGTATCCTGATAAGTGATAACTGAAAGAAAAAAATATGATTAAAAATACAGAGTTTCAATTTGTGAAAGTCTCTATGATTTAGGGGCATGAAAATTAAATAAGATAGATTTAAGAGTAACAGAAAAAGCATGAGTCAGATTGAGTCCTAAGTGAATATGTTATTTTAATTATACCAGTTTGTATTTAGTGCACTGAACTCCTCTGACTTTTTCCAAAATCTGAGAAATAGCTGCCAGCATTTTTCATCAAATTGTCTAGTCCTCCAACATTTTTCCAGTTTCCCCTCCAAAAATTTATGGTAGCTAATATAGGAATTAATAGCCAAATATCCTCAGACATTGTAGGAATTTTTTTATTAGAGAAATTGAATAATTGCCAACATATCATAGGAATTTAACACCAAATACAATCTGGTAATAAGGTGCAGTGGTGCACCGTGCACCTAGAAATTATTATATTAACTAGGATTTCTACATTCATAATCTGCAACTTTCATCAGTATGTATTCTAAAATAATCTGCATTATTGGTAAATACTAAATAACTTTGGTAATTAGATACTAGATAGGTAGTTACCTAACTATCTTGACTTATTTAAATAGCTACCCTATCTACATTAGAGTGAGTGATTAGACCTAGGTATTTATTTTTAATTGTGAAAATGATCAGAAAATCCTACAGGCTACAGTTGGGCACCTAGGTATAATTACTAAAATATCATCAACTTACAAAATAGATAGATGATTTCAAATCAATTAGGATGAAATAACAATTTACGCAGTACCTTTTTCAAGGGTTGGGGTTCCACTGACCTCCAGATTTTGACCTGTGTTCAACATATAAGTTATTGGCTTACTATGTTACTGTAAAGTATACTTCTTAAAGATTTATTCACACGAATTAATAAGAATACATATTTTGACTTCATAAGTTAATATAAATTTATAAAATATTTCTTTTATAAATTATTTGGTCATGGAAACGATTTTCTGAAGCCACAAAAACTGTTCTTTTAATGATATCAGTATTTAGGTATAGATGTAAAACGTCCACGTTCCTATTACTAGCTCCACTTCTTTAAATGGCGTAATAATCAAGTCGAGTAAGCACTCACAATACAATTAAACTATAATATGGCAATATTTTATTTTTCCTTAACTCTTACTTACGCACCCTGTTCAATAAATAGATTTTTTGCATTTTTGTAAATTTAATTTACTAATCACTACTTTATGGCAATGTATGTACACTTTTCTTATTGCCTTGTTTATTTGAAATATTTAACCTCTTAAAATATTCTGTATCTACCTATACTTTTTAGTAAATCATTTGCAATTAGAATTTTAGTTTTAACTATACGTGCACATTATGTGAATAGTAACTAGCCTAGGTAGGTATCTTTATTAAATGATGAAACCATGCATGCAGATCGAATTTAACTAGGTAGACGGGCACTCGAGTGTGAAATATAACTACAGTCTTCAGATAAACTGAGGTAGGACACGTCGTAGTACTCGGCACACAGTTCTCGGATAGTGGGTGTTAAAATATCTAAAGGTCAGATTTGTTCTTGACCTATTTTAACTCCTATGTCTTTCAGAGTACTTTGGGCACCTCACTTGTTACTGCGACGTTACTCGAACATGTTTTTTTGTGAAATTACCAAACTAATTTCTTTGAAAATTGTCATACAAACTGCTTACAGAAGAAAAAAATTGTGATAAAATGAGTTTATCAAACTATTTAGAAAAATGGAATTACTAGAACAATACCAATGACAATCAAAATATACTGTAAGAGCGGCTAAAAGTCACAAGTATACAAAGGCCTTACAATATCAGCTGTTAGTATTATTGGAACCAAAATGTTCGTACTTCTAAAAATTGTTTTATATTTTTATTGATTATTTTATTAATATCACCGTCATAATTTACTATGAGTTAATAGACTATTACATTCATTATAATATTGCTCCTTTTATAAGATTGTTGTAACGTCTTTTTACCGTTCAGTCAATACCAGCTGTTGTTTTGATCTGAAGAATAGTTTTTCCCAACAGTTCCCTGAGAATTGAGTGCCTGGAATAAGTAAAGAAAAGAGAGAACTACGTGAATATCTGGTGTTTATGTCTGCGTCTATCTTGCTGGTTGTGTAGGTAATGAATATTATAATTTTGATTGTTGGTAGCTACATTAGTTTTTTTTAATTACATACCTAATACATGGTGTAACTAAGACTTAGTTAGGTATACGGATATAATATTAGGTAGCTATTAGGTACCTATAAAAATATAGGGTCAAGCAGCCTAATAGCAGATAAATTGCGGCACACTAACTAACTAACTGACTGCGGCCTCTAACAACAGAAACATCATAGCTTCAAAACACACATTAAAAACTTAAATTAATAAATTATAGCATGCACTGTGATTCTTTTGATATATAGGTACAGTAAGGCCCGGGGGTAAGTATTAGTACGGTCCCAGTCTGCAGAATATGGGAGATATTTGGGATATTCTCTCCGAACAATTTTGAATTAATCTCTATATTTACATTAATTTTGCAACAAACAGAATAAAAGATCTCTACGAACACTTTGCCAGCTTCTGCAGACTTGTAAGTACCTACCTATAGAACATTTTAAGGTAATTTCGGTTCTAAATGTTTTAGATACTCTTGAGAAGGTCTCAATTGAAAATTAAAGGGATGCAATGAAAATTAAAGGGCCACAATTTACCTGCGTGACCCTACACATAAATCAGAAATATTTTTGTTTTTTAGAATAGTGTACCTATTAGGCTATTTGTCTATTAATGATAATTATTTCCGACGTTTTCAATTCAATACTCTGTTACTACCTACAAGTTCAGACTGCAGGAACTAGTAAAGTGTTCTCCAATAAATCCTATAATTTGGCTTCTGTAATCTGTTCTCAATAAAATACATGTAAAAATTGGAGGAAATTAAGGATTGTTCGCACGGAAAATGTTAAAAATGTCCCATATTCTGCAGACTGGCATACAAGGCACTACAGCCAGTTTGAAATTTGTATTTGGTGCACTGAACTCCTCCAGTTTGTATTTGGTGCCACTGCACTGAACTCCTCTGACTTTTTCAAAAATCTGAGAAATAGCTGCCAACATAACATTTTTCATCAATTCGTCTAGTCCTCCAACATTTTTTCAGTTTCTCCTCCAAAAATTAATGGTAATATAGGAATTAATAGCTAAATATCCTCCGATATTGCAGGAATTTTTTTATTTAAGAAATTGAATATCTCCTGAGATATCATTGGAATTTACGGTTTACCACCAAATACAATCTGGGAACTCCTCTGACTTGAGTACAGTACTACGTAGGTACCTAGTCTAGGGCCCTAGGTTAATTGCTGCATATTTCAAAGCTCCAATTAGGAGGTAGGGTCATGCAGGTAAATTGCGGTCCTTTAATTTTTAATTGTGGCCCTCTCAAGACAGTCTCTAAAACATTCTGAACCGAAATTACATTAAAAATTGAAATGTTGCATAGCTATCATAATAAGCGCAGTGCAAGTGCATGCTATAATTTATTACTTTATGTTTTTAACGTGTGTTTTGAAGCTATGACGTTTCTGTTGTTACCAGACTGCAGGAATTGGTAAACTGTTCTCCAAGAAATCCTTGATTTCAACTTCTGTTCTCAGTAAAATACATGTAAATATAGGAGGAAATTAAATATTGTTCGCACAGAAAATGTAAAAAATGTCCCATATTCTGCAGACTGGTGTTGTTAGAGGCCGCAGTTAGTTAATGGGTCGCAATTTACTTGCTTGACCCTATATTATATATTTATATTTGATTATGTATTTTAAAGTTAGCAGAATTCAAATTTCCAACAGACAACAGAATATTTAATTCATCAGTAAAGACTAAAGACCCAGTCTGCAAAATATGGGACATTTTTAACATTTTCTGTGCGAACAATCCTTAATTTCCTCCTATATTTACATGTATTTTACTGAGAACACTGAACAGATGCTAAAAAAGAGGACTTCTTGGAGAACAGTTTACCAGTTCCTGCAGTCTGGCTAAAGACCTAATTTCTGTCTTCTGAGACAGAGATTGTCCTCAAACCCACTCTGGAATTTTGGAAAACACCTTAGGCTAACGCCTAACAGATGAACTTTATAGAGTAAACCGTAAATGCTGCGGATTATGCAGTTTCCATTAATTTATTACTGTATTTTAAGGTTTGCTAAACTCCAACAGAGTAATTAATCCATCAGAAAAGAGTCAAAAGACTACTTTTCTCAGAGGGGCAGGCTCAAACCAGTAAGCCAGCCAGTTTGCAGAAACTGGTAAAGTGTTCTCCAAGAAATCCTCATTTTTGGCTTCTGTTCTCAGTAAAATACATTTAAATATAGGAGGAAATTAAGGGCTGTTTGCACTGAAAATGTTAAAAATGTCCCATATTTTGCAGACTGGCCAGTAAGCATCATATTATTGAATTATTCATATACCTAGCTAGTAGCTAATCTTCAATTTCGAAACACTCATAAAATTAATTATTATTTATTATGTGCTGATAATAATGTGCATTGTGTTTCTTTTAACCAGTCTGTATTTTGTGGTAAATTCCACTGACATGTCTGTGGAATTTTTCTCCATTGATAATAATATTCTGGCTAAATCGGTGGATTTTTAGCTATTTACTCCTATGTTACCATTAATTTTCGGCGGAAAAATGGGTAAAATGTTAGTGGATCAGACAAATTTATGGTGAATTTTTTCAGCTTTTTAAAAAGTTAGTGGAATTTTGTACACCAAATACAGACTGGTCTTTTAATGTGCAACATTCCAATATAAATTTTGATCAGAAAGTTGTATTATAACTTGTATAGCTAATTTCTTGAAGTTGAGAGGGTCCCAAATAAAAATCAAATGGATACAATTTAGTAATTTACCAGTGTGATCCTATCCTACCTATGTCATGTTACAGAGTATGTCAGTATTGGCCTATATTTCAAAAGGTCAAATATGTCTAATTGGCTTGAAATTTTGAATTAATTCCTATGTTCCCATGTTAATTTTGCCTTGAAATCTACAAAAAATGAGCCAAACTGATTTAATTCAGAATATTTGTGAAATTTTGGCTCAAAAATTGGCTTACAATTTTCCAGCCTCTGAAACATGGTACCTATGCTGGCTATACCTATTCTCAGTTCTGAATTTCTAATTTTACAGGTACATACAGCTACCTACATATATAATAAAAAAAAATATTAACTTAATTATTGATTCTCTGCTCTCTGCTAATGCAGACTAATGCTAGGTGAATCTTATTTTAGAACATATATTTTTTATTCATTTTATGTTCTTTAGTTATACTATAGTTAGCAAAATATTTTTCAATATTATTAGAACAGTTTAATCTAAAATATTCTGACTGCTGACCAACTGAAACTGTTATGTCATATTTTAAGATGTAGCTAATTCATTGACTGCTGACTAAGGTAGAAAAACACTGACCAAAATTTAAATAATAGAGATAGGGTCAAGCAGGTAAATTGCGGCACACTAACAAACTGCGGCCTCTAACAACAGAAACATCTAAGTAAAATAGTGTGTCTAATAAACTCTCCATTTGTCTCTCCAGCTCTCTCCAAGAATCACCAAATATCTCTCTAAAATGATCAAATTATCATAAATTCTCTACAAAATAACATTGTAGCATAGAAGAAAATTAGATATTTCTCACCATTTGTAATTAAAGGGCTCAAAATAACTGTCACAAACTCGCCATTTTAATGGCGTGTTTGGACATGCTTTACTGCCTGCTAGTGCCTGGAGAAACATCGTAGCTTCAAAACGCACATTAAAAACTTAAATTAATAAATTATAGCATGCACTGTGCTTCTTTCGATAGCTATGCCATTTTGATGTAATTTCGGTTCAGAATGTTTTCGAGACTCTCTTGAGAGAGCCACAATTAAAATTTATGGGGCCGCAATTTACCTGCGTGACCCTACCAACTACCAAGAATGAAGGATATAATTTCTTTACTGCTGACCATGATGATTAAGTACTGACCCCTGACCAAGGGTATAATTCAGCCAACTGCTGCCTGATTGCCCACCCGCCCTTACAACAGCAAGCGAGAGATCCTCTCATTTGCTAATAATCTATATTATAATAAGAGCCATGTCCATCTGTCCGTGTGTCACAAAATGGGTTAAACAGTTTCTATAAACAGCGCTTCATAAAGTTGGTGTAAATAAGAGAAAAATCAAAGAAACAGTAGCTAATAGAAAAGGAAAACTAATAATTTTCTGCAGTATCATTACTACTGAGGTCACAGTAAAATTATTAATTGGAAATATAAGAGTTTTGATTCTAAAAAAAAAAAAAGAGTAAAAAATATATAGAATATGACCTGTGCCCTCCATATTAAATTACTGTAGTACCTAATAATATTACTAACTAAACCTCATTTCTTTACAGATTGTCAATTACTGTACAGTGACTAGTGATTAACAGCAGATTCAGCTATGGACAAGATCCCAGACTACGTCAGAGACACAGTCGACTGGTTCATGGGGTGAGTCTCTATCTGCACTTATTTAGACGAGATTAAACAAAATTTAACTTTGCATTTTCTTTTTAGAATATTATTGCTATTACTAGAATCATCTAAGATTTCATTCTCAGATTAGAAATTTTACTATTCGTAATTTCACACTATCTGTCTTCCCCTTTAACAGAAATAGCTAGCCTTACTATTCATAACTAGTTATTTAGCTAGCCTTACTATTCATAACTAGTTATTTAGCTAGCCTGAAATAAACCAATAGGAGAAAATTTGTTATTACTTAAAAAAAAATCTCTTTCTTTAATAAATATATACTTTAATATATATTAAGACTACATTTTGTCTTGTACCATTTCACATACCAGTCTGGGACTGTATTTGTTTGTTAAGTAAGTGTTACTTCATATTTACTATTCAAGCACCTGTTAATGTACATCTTGTACAGGTTTTTTTTATCTCCTACAATTTTTGTTTCTATGCTTCATAAGTTTTCTGTATTTTACATTCTCATAATATTTATTTTCTAACTTGAATGAGTTTTCGATTTCCTGTGATATATTATCAAAAATTGAAAATTAATTTAGTTCAGCATCAATTTTATTACGGTAGCTGATAATGAAATATTCAGTGAATTTTACTCTATTGTAAAACTCCTGAAATAAACATGAATTATTTTGAATAACTTGATGAGCATTTGAATTTAATTTGCTTACCATGATTCGTCAAAAGTTAGATGATGGTAATCTTGTTGATGGTAAAGTATCAAGAATTTTTGTATTTATTCAGTTATTATTTCTCTATAAATACTTTAAATTTGTAGATCTAAGTTATGTAACATATCTCAATTAACGGCAAAGGAATTGATAAAGTATTCACTTTCTAATAAATTATACAAAAAATTTAACACTCACTATGACAGTATGACTTTTTGATTAAAGTACAAGATGGGCTTCCTAATTATCACTCGTATTGTTGTTTATCTAATGGTAAATGGCTACTTTTCTAGGTACCTAATCTATATTTTACAGTATTCATTTATGAAATATCCAGGCAATAGACTTGTTTGTATAAATATCTTATAAATAAGTCTATCCAAACAACTGTCCAATAACTCTGATGCTACCTAGCATACAGTGGTGTATAAATTTAATATATATGACAAGAGATTGTAAAATTTTCAATTTAATAATAAATTTTCTGTTGTATATATTTCAAATCACTTTCAAAGTTCCAATTTCATTCCCATGAATTTTTTGAAATTCTTTCTAGCTAATTGACTATTCTTGTTAAAGAACAATTTTAAGATTTATTGCTCACAATTCCTAATTGCTGTAAAATCTATAGCTAAATTAATTCTGTTCAAACCAATCCTCCATCAGAAATTACATTTGGAAATAAGTATATTCCATAAACTTTTATTCACTATCCATTTACAATTTCTGTTTTGAATCAAGTAATTTATTTTTATTTTTGTGACAATATGCATAGCCTTTCTCAACTCCTCTATTCAACTCAATATCCTAAAAAAATCATCAGAACTCTTCTTCAGATGCATTGAATAAACTGACATTTTTAATTCAACTTTCCGTATTATATTGGACAATGTATTTTGAAATTTTGTATTCGTGTATTTATTTTGAAATTTCATACAGTCTTTATTTAAAGATTTCTTGATCAAAGCTTCAAATTATTTTGCTTGAAATTAAAGAAAAGCACTAAAATTTAACAAAGTAGCTCAGCCTTCAATAATACTTTTCATTCTATAATATATTTTCCACCTTAGTTAAAAGTATTTCATTGACATCACCAAAATTTACAGTAGCTCAAAGTGGTAGTTGTTTTGATGATCTTTTTCCTTCTCATTTGTTCTTTTCTGTCCCCAGATACTATGAAACTTTCCTCCGATATTTTGTACCGTACGTATTACAGTGACTGGCCTTTACTAACATTAACTTGCTTCTTATGCTACTAAAATGCTTCCCCTGCAGCATTGGGAATGAGCTCTCTCTACTGCCATATTTAACAAACTAGTATCAATAGTTAGATGCTACATTGTTCATATCTCTACTGTTCATCTTTCTCTCCTTTTCATCTTCTGTGTTTTTCCTCTCCATCTCCCTTTTCCAGCTCTCTTTTTTCTTTTCCAGCTCTCTTCTTCTTATCCCTCATTTCTCTTTTCCTTCTTTCTTTTCCGTATCTCCTCTTCTCCATCTTCTTTTCTGCATCTTTGTTAGGTGGACTAATGTAGCTAGGTTTTCATGGGCTGGGTTAACAGTTTCCTCCAGCTATCCTGTAGTCAGCCAACTGAATGGAGCATACTTCCAGTGTCCTTTTTTCAATAAGACCTTTTTTCATTTCTCTGGAAAAATTTAAATATATAATCTCTAATAGAATGGTTATGAAATTCTCAACTACGTTAACATTTGTTTTGGTAACGTTTCATTAGGATTACAGATTTATGGCTTGCATAGTTTGATAGTCGGCTGTTGGAATAGCTACTGTGCTTGATTATATCTTGTTAAGAGTAGCATGAAATTTATTTGACTATTGAGAATAGTGCCAGGCTATTGTGTTAGGTATATTTATTTACTTTTCATCCCATAACCATTCTTAATTGCATTATTTATATTTCTGAACTGAGCATCAAAAATATTGACCAAATGAAATGCTACCTTAAAAAGAGTCGGTTCCTGGCATATGAATTACACTCCTCTAATGCATGTTGTTAATGGTGTTCATTTATTGACTACAATTGAATGCTTCTGTTCTATAATAACTCTACAATGCCTTCTTCATTATTCAATATAAAGAATATTTCATACAATATACTATTTACATTTTAATTGTTTTTGGAAACTAAATCCCATGACTTTATCCTCTCTGTAAACTTTCTGTGGTGTAAGGTTTTGCTGCATATACTGATTATTATGTGTAACTTTGGTTGGAGTTTGGACTTCATTTACTATCACCTCTTCATTTTCCTCTTCCATCTGTGAGTGCTATCACTGGTGCTTGTGTCCTTGGTAAGTGACTGCATTCATGGAGCAGCTTTTCTGCATCCATTAGCTTACCATGGTGGTAAGTAAGGGGCTCATAGGAGCCACTTTTCTGTCTGACTGCTGCTTGTAAGTCTTTTTTATTTATCGTTAATCATTTATATCGCATTTAGTTCTGAAGTACTAAAAATTGAATAAACCTTATTGAAATAATATGATCTAGGATTACTTAAAGAATTTAATATTTATTTACGTTGATAATAAAGGTGGCTCAATTTCTTAAAATTGAAGCCAGTCATAAATAATATAATAGTTTTTCTGGGTAGCAACGTTAACTATAATTTCTCGTGTTTTATATTATCTGTACCAGTTTAGTCACACAATTCACACATATTTCTATTAGAAGTGGGACTGACTCGGTTTTCCAAACAGGTGTTTGTGAGTTTTACAGCTGTAGTACCTATTCAGTTGTGCATCTGTGGTGTTGGAGCAATGTTATGTGTGGACTGTACTATGTGTTTAGTGTTATCTTCCTACATACAAAATTCCCTTATGAAAATAATAATAAGAATATTTCATCAGTTTATTGGTGAAATGTGGCAATTAGCTGATAATTTAATGGATTGTTCTTAATTTTAAATAAGTCCGATGCATGGATCTCAACCTAAAACATTGTGGGGATCAGTTTCAAGTTCAGAATCTAACTTTTTATTGAAATTAAATTTGTGGAATTAATGATTGTTGTCCAGTTATGTCTAGAGACAAATATATTAAAAAAAACTTCAAATAAAATCCTTACAGAGGTTGAATACATATGTTCTACTCAATTTGCCGTTTTGCACAATCTCGAGAATACGCTGTGCGTTTTTAACCTCTAACCCTTTAAACGCCTGACATCCTCTTGGGAGAATATTAGTAAAACATCAAATATAGTCTAAATTTGTTCTGTATAATTATATTCGGGCAAGAAGAAATGTGAAAATAAATGTAGTTTATGCCACATTTTGATTTTAAATTTGGAACCACCCAAAGTTCTTCCGAAAGAATATTACACTTAAATAAAACAAAAAGTTATTTTTTAACCAATTCTTTCTCAAAAAGATTATCTATCTAACAATGTTTAATTAAAGAAATTAATTTTATCCTACACCATGTCGTGGATATCAAATGGTTAACCTTCTAATGCTAAGCAAGCATTAATGCCTTCATTTTATTTATTATGAAATCTAACATCGATATATGTGTAAATGGTGGCGTACTGAACCCCGAACCTCTTGCCAGGTCATTAAACAATCCTGAACAGTGCAGTACAACAAGCTAGCAGATACAACAAACTATATGTAACGAACGAGTTTTTTACACTATATAAATGCTATTTATGTCGAGAGTTTCATAAATTCTTTATTTTTAGATATCTAGAGATTAGAAACTCTGAACATAATGCCGTTTGTGTTTTGTTGTATTGCACATTTCATTATTATTTATTACTTTAACACACTTCATGATTTTTATTTTCCTATTCAATTTACCTAATATTTAAAAATTAGGTAGCTATTAAAAAAAGGTTCAAAAATGCACAGCACATACTCGAGATTGTGCATATTGGCAAATGGAGCAGTAAATATATAGCTAGAGTTGCGTCCAAAGTCAAAGAACAAAGATGAAAAGTTCTCTGTCTCATAGTCTGAAGCAATAAATGAGATTTGCTGAAATTTTCAGTTGATTGGTCTCTACCTTCCCTCTGATTTCCTATGATATCAGTATTGAGGAAAGAATAAAAAGGAATTTCTTATTTGTCACATTTATATTGTTTCTTATATGTCCATAGTTGGGAAATTTTTTTAATTTAGCTTAATAATTGAAAGCACAAGAAAAATTAACCTTCTAATTTAATATTTTGTGCTCAGGCCTTTATTTTTGACGTCTCAGTCTCCGCACCTTTTCGCTCACAAGAATAGACTAAATTTTGACAATTACCAATGGTAATTTTAACCCATTCTTCCAGAAGTTTCTTCCAGAAATCTTTCTCATCAATTGAATTTCTTACTCATTCTCATATCTGGAGTCTGGACCCCATTTTTCTTCATAGATCTTGCTTTCAATCATTCCTGAATAATATGAAGTTAGATTTGCAACTGGAAAGGTTCAGTGTCCAATCCAAGGTTTATATACACAGTATATTAGGCCTTGGGGTCCAATCAGCCTCCGTCCATAGTACATGGTTTTCGCAAACTCTAACCTTGCTTTTTCATGCCTATCAGAGACTTTTTCCTATGACAGTGGGCAAATAATCCTCTTTCTCATAAACGCCTCAACACTGTTTGCCTTGAAACATGGACATCGTTTTTAACATGTATAGAAATTCTTCCTTTAGTTAGAAATCGATCCTTCAAAGCAATATGGTGCGTTATTCTGTCATAATGGTTGTTGCTGTTGTTGCTTAGCCTCCCCAATGTCCTCAGCCGCGACAGAGGGGCGTCCTGGGTATCACTCACACGAGGCACTGTGTGGGCCTGAGAGAACATCACTCAAGAATTAAACATTTGCATGTGGATGGGTCCAAAGAGGCTCCAGTGAGTGTTTGTTGTGTGCAATCCTGTGTTGTTGTAGGGACTGACCCTTTACCGGTATGACTGAACTCACACCGATCATAGTCCGATCTTCCAATGCTGTACGTGTAAGAGTGTAAGGAAGGGTGGTGTTCACATCTCAGACTGGATAGGTTGAGTGTAATCATGTAATGTTTGGATGGGTTCTGTATTCGAGAGTTTGGAGTGTGACTGAAATGACAGAAGATTTATTTGCGGAGACCTTTAAGTCATGTTTGTTGTTTGGCCAGTTTTCTAGTAAGTATATGAATGTTTGTAGATTGTTGGCAGCGGTCTCATTTTCTTGGGTGTTCCGAGATTATGGTGACATTATCTGCATATATTGGAGTGTGTACCGTGAGGGATGTGGGTAAGTCCTGGAGGTATAGATTGAGTAGTGAGAGTTAGAGCTCGTAAGTGTCTAGGAGCCGTGTTGAAGGCTTTACTTATATCAGTCGATGAAAACAATAATTATCCTATCCACAAGTTTGTTGGAGTTTAAGCCTTCGAGTGTTAGGATTAGAATGATTTTGGCTTGTTTCCAAGTGTTGGGAATTCTATTGTTATCACTAACAGGGGTGAAGAGAGGTGCGAGCAGCTTGTGATTGCATCTTCTGTGCAGGCGATTCAGTATAATCCTATCTATGGAGCGTGTGGGTAACCTACTTGTATAAGCCTAGTGCTTTTTTGTGTGTTCGCCTTGTGTGTAACGATGAGAATGGTGTTGTTCTGTGTAAGGACTCGTGGGTTTTTTAGTTGGGTCTTTATATTTTTATTGAGACCCTCGACAAGTTTCCAGAGTTTGTTTGCGTCCGTGCAGTAATTGGTATCTAATTTGTTTTTGTTAGCTAATTATTTCCGTACTAATGTCTGTAATTAGGTATTGTTTGCGTGTGATCACGATGGTGTCTTGTGTAGGTGGCAGGGTGCGTATGTATTTGCGTGTTGATGTGTGGTCGAAGTGTCTTATGTTACCTGTAGCTAATGGGTGTTTTTCTGCGTTACTGATTATAGTGAGTTGTTTGGTAGCAGTATCTATGGAGGAGAAGGTGTGAATAGTAAAGTTGTGCAATTTGTTTTCTACAGATGCTGAGAATTCGTTCCGGTTTGCCGTAATGTAGTTTGAGAGTGTGTGACTGTTCTTGTGGTGCAAATGGTGCTCTTAATGTGTGTCGAATGATTATTGGGAGGAAGTCTGAACTGAGTTCATGGATGCTATGTTCATGGAAGTCTATGCTTGGTGAGATGAATGTCATGTCGGGTGATGTAGGTTGTCTGTTGATATTGAAAGGTTTGAGAGTGGCTGTGTATGGGTCAGTCATGATTATGCTATAGTCTAGTTGTGTTGTTATGGTGTTAGCTTTTGTGTGACTGCGTCAGTCTATTTTATCAGCGAGCCATGTAGCGTCATGTGTATTTAAGTCCCTCAGGATGGTGTTAATTTAATGTAATTGTGGTTGAGGAGTCTGTGGGGTATATAAATGCCGTATGTGTGTTTGTGTAGTTGTATGCGTGTTGACTGTATTTCAAGTATAGGGTCACGTGGCTTCATAGCGATGTGTTTCGGCAGTAGTTTTTGTAAAAAGGATATATTTGTGTAATGCCCCTCCGCATTGGTTTGTGTTTGGTAATCACAAACTGCCCGATGGTAGGTTGAGAGGAGGTTGGCCCATCAGCCCCACGCTGGGGAAGCTGGGAGTCTTATAATACCGCCTCTTGCAGCCCTCCCCTGGAAGGGAGGGGAGGCAAGTGTTGCTCGAAAGGATTGGGAGAGGAAAGAGTAGGATGAGTGGGTGTGTTGGTTTGTGTGACGGGTGACAGCAGCCTTGTCACCCGTCACTAGAGCGAATATAGGACCAGGGTTTGTTTCAATGTTACCGAAAAATAAGAGGAGAATAAAGGGGAGATATGCCGGTATATATACCCCACAAGGTAAAAACGCTTTGGTGTCAGTGTAGTGCGATGTTGGCTTTGCCCATGGCGACACCCTGGCCGAATCTTCAGAAGAGGACGAAGAGTTGTGAGACCTTTCAAAAACTAGGGGACATTCGTGCGTGCAGGCTCCTCCCAGGATAGGACAGGTTGTTGTTTTTCGATCCTAACTGTTTGAACAGCTGGTGGTATTATGTAACTTTAAGGATTTAGCTAGCAGCACTTTTGTTGTAATGCGAGTTTATCCTTCCCAAGTTTCACGATTAAAGAGGTATTAGAAGAATCAAACTTTGTTCTTTATAACATGTTAGCAACTGCGGCAATGATGACAAACGACCGATTGTTCTTTGTATTGACAGCTGCAGTTACCAAAAACGTGGATCATTAAATTTACATTGGTTTCTGTTTTTTGTTTCCTAATTTTGGACACACGTGAAACAATAAAATGTGAAACAGTTTCTTTTTATTTCCTTGATAATGATGTCATAGGAAATCTAAGGGGATGAATAAACAAATCCTCTGTGAAAATATCAGTTAATTATATTGAATGTTTTCAGATATATTTAAATTTTCGTCTTTATTTCCTCTAACACTACTTATACAGTTGCAAAATATCATTGTGAATATCAATTTATTTTGAGTAAAAATAGATATTATGAAACAGAAGAGACTACAAAAAAGGATACGAGAGTAGTAGATATAAAGTACTTAGTTTCTTTAAGCTATCAGTCATCTACTTCTATCTCCCCATTTTATTGTACAGTGCAGCTTGTTTCTTATCAGTTCTTATCTTCTACTGATAGCAACTAGTGCACAACTAGTGCACACCAGAGTCTTTGAGTGAGAGGTGATAGTGTTTACTTAGTAACGATGGTGTGACAATAACTTATCTAGCTTCATAGTTATTATGTAGGATAATACAGCTAAAAACTACATCAATAATGCCACAAAAAGTGTCCATTGTTGAACTATCGAAGCAGTTCTTCAGGCTACTGCTCAAGCTGCTGCTGACGGTGAATGTAATGCTGCTGAGTCTGAAGAGCTTCACTGACTGTTGTGGAAGGGTCCTCTCCTACCTCAGCCCAGTGGTGACTTTGATGAGACTAGTGGGAGTGTACGTGGAGAAATGTGTGAACCTGGTTAAGAAACCTCTTGCTATTGTAGGGCTGGTTAACGACAACACCTTGGATACAAAACAAGAGTAACTTTAAACTGTATTGTGTGCTTTAGTTCATTGGAGAGCAGACGCCATGTTATTGTTTATGGTTATGTTCTACACTCACATCGGAGAAATCTGGAATCAATATAGGTTTGTAATTGTTGTATTTGTGTGATTTTTTAAAATAATTAATGAAGAGGATGTTTAATTTCAAAATGTTCTGTGTAACTGATACGAACAAATAATTATACTTTTAGTCTGTTAGCTATTTGACTAGTTTATGTTGGTCAAAGTGATCTACTGATAGATGAATACGAGTCAATTTGCCTAACGTCTAAAAAATATTCTCCCGAATACTTTAAGCAATATCTATCCTTTATATCTTTCGTTAAGGGGATCGATACTCTTCAGAATTTTTCTTTTATTAATTATCTGAGAGTTCTGAAATTTGGTAAACATTTAGAACGGGACATATTAAAATGATTTTGTTTACGCTAAATATGGCTACAGTCAATAGAAAACGAGCTTTTTAATAGAAAACTAATATTTTAGGGGTAACGTCAACGCTTTCTATAAGCTTTATTTTTTCACTTAAAGTGACGAAATAAGATTCATTTGAAACAGTTGTTTCATGTTATATCGTCAAAATATCTGGAAATGACAGTTTATTTTAAAAGCTATATTTGAAAGAAAAAATTATATCTTAGAAAACTATTTTGAGTGTATTTTGCAAATTCTTTTTACTATATTTTTATATCTGATTCAGGTATACAAAAAAGTAATTTTGTAGTATGGAGCAGTTCTTCTTTCAAACGAGCCCTGCCACGTCTCTACAAAAAGAAAACTGAAATATAGAGCGTCAATCATCGTAACACATATGTTATCAGGAGAGACTGAAACATCTCTACCCTCAGGTCATCTCGCTCTAAAGTCTAGAACAGTGGTTCTTAAAGTGGATGGGCTGGCACCCCTTTGGGGGCCTTGAATATTTATTGGGGTGCCTGGGAATTGCTGTGGTTTTTTATGTTACTTATAAGTTCAGTTTTTGCTGTTAACATCATTCAGAATAAATATGAAATATATTTGCAATTTTCTCACATTATAGTATCAAAATATACCTATTATATTTGTAGTTTTTCAATTTTTTTTTTTTTTTTTTTGTGTGCGAGAAAAATTCTTTGAAAACCACTGCTCTAGAGTCTAGAAGGATGTGTCACTAGACAAACGTTATATCATCCACACAGTCTAGCCTAACTGACGTTTCCAAAATTACAAGTTTACTTTGTTGCTTCTGTATCACATGTCCCATGATAGCGAGTATCTCTGTGTGTACCTACTGATATTTTCTGTAGGATTAAAAACAGTGGTATAATTGTAGTTTACATCGTTACAATTTAATTCGGGTTTATAACTCTGACAATGGTATACATTTTGAACCATTTAGTCTATCAGTAATATACATAGTGGTGAATATGTGTAGCAATGTATAGTCAACGTGGTAAATATACTTTATTGGTTTTGATTACTATATTTTATTGATTACTAAGTTTAATAAAATATTAATAAGATTATTGATTACTAAGTTTAATAAAATATTAATAAGATTATTGATTACTAAGTTTAATAAAATATTAATAAGATTATTGATTGCTAAGTGTAATAAAATATTAATAAGATTATTGATTACTAAGGGTAATAAAATTCTAATAAGATTATTGATTACTAAGCATAATAAAATATTAATAAGATTATTGATTACTAAGGGTAATAATATACTGTTAAGGGTATCGGTTACCGAGGGTATTATATTCTACCTAACTAACTAGATAAAAAGCTCTTCATTACTCTGCTATCTGATAAGCAGGCAAGAAATATAGAGTAAAAATGTCGCATGTTCACAAGTCTCCGGAATTTACTTCTAAAATTTCAGTTACTCTTTGTGCAGAATCATAATTAAGGAGTCCTCTTCATTACATTGTGTTCTTCACTGAATGTCACTCCTATTTGTCGGTGTCCTTCATTCATATTTAACGGTGTCCTTCATCCCTATATAACTGTGTCCTTCATCCCTATATAACTGTGTCCTTCACTCCTATATAACTGTGTCCTTCACTCCTATTTAGCGGTGTCCTTCATTCCTATTTAACTGTGTCCTTCATTCCTATTTACCGATGTTCTTCATTCCTATTTACCGTTGTCCTTCACTCCTATTTACCGATGTTCTTCACTCCTATTTACCGATGTCCTTCATTCCTATTTACCGATGTCCTTCACTCCTATTTACCGATGTCCTTCACTCTCTGCAATCCTATCTAACTACTAATTAGTTAATTTACCTCGTATCACCAACACTCTAAACAGACTTGTTTACAAAACTCATTTATTGTCACCAAATTAACTGTCAATTATTATTCATTGCATTAGCATTTATCCAGCACTGTGACGTCAGACTGTCGGTGCAATGAGTTACTTCCGTTCAGACCCAGTGACTCTATCCTGAAACTGTCTGTGGTGAATGGAAGAGAAGGGGGAGGCGTCTTTTACACTCAGAACTGTTGTAATTTGGATTACGTATTGTCTATTTATTTCATTTTTATCATGTTTATCATTTCTTTAACGCTACTTGCAGTTTTATAGGATAGCGCTAGAGTTATGCACTTCAACTACGAGGTCTTAGATTTTTGTGTTAGGTAGACTAGTAGGCTTCATTTATTATCACCTCTTCATTTTCCTCTTCTATCCATGAATGCAGCCACCGGTACTTGTGTCCCTTTTCGTCACATTCCTTAGTAAGTAACTGCATTCACGGAGTAGCTTTTATGCATCCATGAGCATTGTCACTAACTGCTGGTAGATGACTTTGTTCCATGAAGCCACTTTCTTTTCTGACTGCTTCTTCCAGTCCCTTGTATTCAATTTCCTTTGTTGTCAGTGATATGGCTTTGGTTCCGAGCGGACTTAAAATCCTTTATTCAGTAATTATTTAATCCTGCTGAAGTGTTAACTTTTCTTTTTTTCTTTTCAGGTGAGTACCTACCTCTTTGTTAATTACGACTGTTGAAAATAGTGAGGGTTTCGGTGAGTACGATTAGTATTATTAGAACATGTAAAATAATTTAAAAAATACCTATTTCGGGCAGGGTGTTTGGGATACATTATATGGTGAATAATAGTAAATTTATTTGATGCTTGATAGACAAAGAAAATCATATTCATAAAACTATAGAAAAACTAGATTTATTTAATAGTTTTATATATTAACTTGTGTGACCCGTGAGTAATTTCATATTGTAATTATTCCAAAATATATATTTTTTATATATCTAGCTATAGCCTTTACATCATTTTATATAGTGTTTATAACCCATATACTGATTCACACACTTTTCCTCTACGAAAGGCTTACGAAACAATATTACTACAATATAAATATTATTATAGATATGCATTATAAGATAATCAGAGTGATTCTGTCCTAGTTTCCCATAGCATTCTCATGCAATGACTGTGCAAATATTGTCACATGATTCACATCCCTAACCTACCAATCGATGCCTTGTTAACCTATTTTCTAGAGTGTATCTAAGATGTAATCTATTCTCTCTATTGGAGAGTGCCTTTTCATTCTCTCGATTGGAGAGAGAGCCTTTTCATTTTTCTCGATTGGAGAGAGAGCCTTTTCATTTTTCTCGATTGGAGAGAGAGCCTTTTCATTTTTCTCGATTGGAGAGAGAGCCTTTTCATTTTTCTCGATTGGAGAGAGTGCCTTTTCATTTTTCTCGATTGGAGAGAGTGCCTTTTCATTTTTCTCGATTGGAGAGAGTGCCTTTTCATTTTTCTCGATTGGAGAGAGTGCCTTTTCATTTTCTCTCTCTCTATTGAGGAGAGTGCCTTTTCATTTTCTCTCTCTCTATTGAGGAGAGTGCCTTTTCATTTTCTCTCTCTCTATTGAGGAGAGTGCCTTTTCATTCTCTCTCTCTATTGAGGAGAGTGCCTTTTCATTCTCTCTCTCTATTGAGGAGAGTGCCTTTTCATTCTCTCTCTCTATTGAGGAGAGTGCCTTTTCATTCTCTCTCTCTCTCTATTGAGGAGAGTGCCTTTTCATTCTCTCTCTCTCTCTATTGAGGAGAGTGCCTTTTCATTCTCTCTCTCTCTCTATTGAGGAGAGTGCCTTTTCATTCTCTCTCTCTCTCTCTATTGAGGAGAGTGCCTTTTCATTCTCTAACAAAAAGTCCATTACTATTTACTATCATGACACAGAAATTCTGAGAGAGGCGAGAGGTTTTATGAGATTGTCACATGCTCACAAATCTACGGAATTTGCTTCTAAAATTCCAGTTACTTTTTATGTAGAAACTCCATATTTTGAGTTTCTATCCTGATACTGACTGTTCTTCGCTAAATGTTCTCCACCTACCATATTTATTCTTCACCCTTATTTATCTCCTCTTCAATTGCTGGAAAAGTTTTTGTGAAAGATAAGTTCTTCAGTCTTTCCATAACTAATGGCAGTTCTTATTATTAGACTAGAGTATATTGTAGGACACAGTCGTAGTGCACAGTTAAGACTATAGGACATCTATAGTCTTTTGCTCCACATACCCCCCCTCTCCCCCTCCCCTCCCCGTTGGGGCTAAGCAAACCATCCATCCTGTCATTTTCCTCATCCTTATTTACTGCCCGCCTGTACCATCCGCTGCGGTATCCATGCTACTGTACCTGTGATACACCACTGCTGTGCATCCATGCTACTGTTTCAGCTCTGCTGTACCTGTGATACACTAATGCTTGGTATCCAGCATACACGCTACCTCTACATAGGTGTTTGTTCTCATTATTGGTTAGTGATTAATGGTGTGTAGAGTGTGATCTCTATTTACTAACTCTCCATAACATCTCTGGCATCTTTCCAGCCAACCCTTCAACTTGCTGCTGAAATAGAGCACTAACTGACACTCTATTTGCCCTCACAATGCCCTCTCTATTATCTTACCCTCACTCTTATCGTCATCATTCTATCCCTAACTTTCTTGCCTCTTACATCACTCTCTTGCCATCATTCTTACTCTTGCTCACTCTCTTTCCTTCATTCTTATCTTCACTTTTACCCTTTCCTCACTTACCCTCACTCTCTCCTACTTTCATTCTCTCCTACCCTCACTCTCTCCTACCCTCTCTCGAGTTTCTTTTTATTGCCAAAGTTTTTCTGTCGTTGCATTCCGCAGCTGAGAAAATCCACGTGTTTTAATTTTGTCCCCACTCTACCCAGATAAAAGTACTCTTCATTTCCCTCATTAATTGCAATAGTTGCACCCTACGTCAGTGCCCCTACAGTTACTTTTTCCCTCTAGTTTTGGTAGAGGATGACTGTAGATGGTCCTTTGAGCTATCTACAGTTACCTTTAATATTGAGCCCCCCCCTCCCCCGGGGGATATGGGGTTAAAGAATCCCCCTAGAAAGTGGTGAGGGTTTTGGTGTTTATAATTAGGGATTGCAGAGAGTGATGTAATTAACAAATGGAGAAGTAATTCATCTCCTTCAAATGTTCATAAAATTAATATCATTTGGTATATTCATCATTGATTAATGCATCAATTTACCACATTTACTTTTGAAGCTGACTGTATTTCAAATAATTCTGTTTTCCTCTATGTTTTCAGTGTGTTTATATTAAACAGCAAAGTTAGGTTGTTTCTATTTTCTGAGTAATCTCCCCTTCATTCTGACGTTGATTAAATAGCTCAAAAAGAAACTTTTCTGATGCGAAATATACCCCCCCCCTCCACCCCTCTTTCTCTCCCTGTATTCATTTGCATCACGAGGTAAAGTTTCTTATTTTTCCTAAGTCGATTTAGGTTATTGCCGCTAAATAAATAACAACTCACACTTTGCTGCTAGGGTATCACGCAGTAGAGAGGGTTAAATGCACTGGGTAGACGTCAACCCTATGCTTACTCTTTAATATTAATGTATTGCTGTTGTTGGGGTTATTACTATTTAATTATTAATTACGCTTTTACGTGACGACGATCATTAATAACTGATATTATTTTCCCCTTTAATTTTGATATATATATGACATTATTTATCTATTGTATCCGCTACAACGTATCCGTGATGCCCACTATACTTGTCCGTGATGCCCACTATACGTGTCCGTGATGCCCACTATACGTGTCCGTGATGCCCACTATACGTGTCCGTGATGCCCACTATACGTGTCCGTGATGCCCACTATACGTGTCCGTGATGTCCACTATACGTGTCCGTGATGCCCACTACAACGTGTCCGTGATGTCCACTACAACGTGTCCGTGATGCCCACTACAACGTGTCCATGATGTCCACTACAACGTGTCCATGATGTCCACTACAACGTGTCCATGATGTCCACTACAACGTGTCCATGATGTCCACTACAACGTGTCCATGATGTCCACTACAACGTGTCCATGATGTCCACTACAACGTGTCCATGATGTCCACTACAACGTGTCCATGATGTCCACTACAACGTGTCCATGATGTCCACTACAACGTGTCCATGATGTCCACTACAACGTGTCCATGATGTCCACTACAACGTGTCCATGATGTCCACTACAACGTGTCCATGATGTCCACTACAACGTGTCCATGATGTCCACTACAACGTGTCCATGATGTCCACTACAACGTGTCCATGATGTCCACTACAACGTGTCCATGATGGCCACTACAACGTGTCCATGATGTCCACTACAACGTGTCCATGATGTCCACTACAACGTGTCCATGATGCCCACTACAACGTTTCCATGATGTCCACTACAACGTATCCATGATGTCCACTACAACGTATCCATGATGCCCACTACAACGTTTCCATGATGTCCACTACAACGTATCCATGATGCCCACTACAGTGTATCCATGATGTCCACTACAACGTATCCATGATGCCCACTACAGTGTATCCATGATGCCCACTACAACGTATCCATGATGCCCACTACAACGTATCCATGATGCCCACTACAACGTATCCATGATGCCCACTACAACGTATCCATGATGCCCACTACAACGTATCCATGATGCCCACTACAACGTATCCATGATGCCCACTACAACGTATCCATGATGCCCACTACAACGTATCCATGATACCCACTACAACGTATCCATGATACCCACTACAACGTATCCATGATACCCACTACAACGTATCCATGATACCGTTTCGTAGATATCCGTGCTACTTTTTCTGCTCTCTCATATTTCTAAATAATTACTTACCACTCTCCCTCCCCCCCCCCCCCCCCCCAATGTTTTTCTTTTGAATCAGTACCTGTGCACACACACACACAGACACAGTTTCGATCAGCTGATCATTAAAAGGCTCTGCAGTGTGCACAGTGTTGCCAACTCTACAGTCTTAGCGCCACAGTTGCCACTCACTGAACTCCCTACTGACGTACTCCATCTCACTCTCATTTCTATCTACACTGTAGATCTATCTGCCTCCTAATGTCATTGTGTTGTGTAGTTTGTTAGGGTTTTTAATTCTTCCACATGAGTGGTTAGAAAGGTCAGCTCCGATATCAGCTGTAGTTGTTTGGCTGGAGTCAGTGCCGTTATATTTCTCGTGGCTGTAGGTGGTGAGGTGTGCCTGCTCTCTCTCTCTCTCTGTCTTTCCATTGTACACTTTACTTTCCGCACAACTTTGGTGTGGTTATTCATGGTGTGGGTTGCTTTTGAGGTGTGTGGAAGTGTGGTTCCACTGCGTCGTGTTGATTATATCAAAACAGTCATTAGAGACGAATGTTCAAATCGTTAGAGTTTATCGAAGGTCATAGTTTTCAATGACTATAAAGATATAAGAAGGGAAGTTTCCTCATGTTGTCTAAGTACTTGGCTATTAGTGAAGCCGGTTAGACTATGGTAATCATTTCGCCCCTATGCATAATGTAGTGGTTACCTTTTTCACTCGAAAGTGCATATCTAAATAATTAAAAATAACAATTATTCCTTCGTTTCTCTTAGTCTTTATCAACTGATTAGCCCTATTTTCTTTTCCTCTTTTTAATACAATTTCCTATTTAGTTTCCCCATTACAATTCAAGATATTTACATATATCTTCCCCTTCTGTCTATCCTATGCTTTAACCCCCAGGGGCTCGATCCGGAAACTGTTTGTGGTGAATGGAAGAGAAGGTTCGATCTCATGGGCCCGAACTGTTGTAATTTGGATAACGTGCTGTCTCTTTTCATTATCATTATTCTCTTTTTAACTCTAGTTGCAGTTCTAAAGGATAGCGCTAGTGTTATGCTCTTCAACTGGGAGGTCTTACATATTCGTGTTGTGCTTTATTTACAATCACCTCTTCATTTTCCTCTTTCATCCGTGAGAGCAGTCACCGGTGCTCTTGACCCTTCCCGTTAGATTCTTTGAAAAGTGACTGCATTCACGGAGTAGCTTTTTTCCATCCATAATCCTTGTCACCGACAGTGGTGGATGATTTCGATCATGGAGCCGCTAACCTTTTCTTCTTCCAGTCCCTTGTAATTAATTTCCATTTGAGGTCAGTGATATGACATTATATTATCGTTTATTTCAGTGATTCCATATAAGTTTTTTTTCATTGTTTATCGCTTTATCTTTTAAGTGTTAAAGTATTTCTTGAAATGTGTCTAAGATAGTCAGTCCCCCATGTTAGTGACGGGGTGTGCAACCTCTCCACCCCTCCCCACCCACTCTCGCACCTCCTCCTCCGGGAAAAACCGCACTGCCGCCTCCTCCCGCCCCCCTGCCTATCACCCCCTCACCATCTTCTCCAATGAAGTCCCCTCCATGGAGTATAAGTGCAAGAGTCAACACGAGAGGGAGTTCTACCCCGGTGGGCAGACCCACCTTAAGGCCCCCTCCGCCCCCGCTGGGGGAAGTAGTTCCTCTTCACAGGACCACACCGGTGGGTTCTTCGCAGGACGGTTCACAACCATGTTGGACCACTGTCAGAAGAGGATAAAGTTCCTTCAGGGTCCATCTTCTATTCTCAGTAACCTTGTGACGTAAGTAATTGTAACACCATTGAGAGGTTATCAATTGTAACACCATTGAGAGGTTATCAATTGTAACACCATTGAGAGGTTATCAATTGTAACACCATTGAGAGGTTATCAATTGTAACACCATTGAGAGGTTATCAATTGTAACACCATTGAGAGGTTATCAATTGTAACACCATTGAGAGGTTATCAATTGTAACACCATTGAGAGGTTATCAATTGTAACACCATTGAGAGGTTATCAATTGTAACACCATTGAGAGGTTATCAATTGTAACACCATTGAGAGGTTATCAATTGTAACACCATTGAGAGGTTATCAATTGTAACACCATTGAGAGGTTATCAATTGTAACACCATTGAGAGGTTATCAATTGTAACACCATTGAGAGGTTATCAATTGTAACACCATTGAGAGGTTATCAATTGTAACACCATTGAGAGGTTATCAATTGTAACACCATTGAGAGGTTATCAATTGTAACACCATTGAGAGGTTATCAATTGTAACACCATTGAGAGGTTATCAATTGTAACACCATTGAGAGGTTATCAATTGTAACACCATTGAGAGGTTATCAATTGTAACACCATTGAGAGGTTATCAATTGTAACACCATTGAGAGGTTATCAATTGTAACACCATTGAGAGGTTATCAATTGTAACACCATTGAGAGGTTATCAATTGTAACACCATTGAGAGGTTATCAATTGTAACACCATTGAGAGGTTATCAATTGTAACACCGTTGAGAGGTTATCAATTGTAACACCATTGAGAGGTTATCAATTGTAACACCGTTGAGAGGTTATCAATTGTAACACCATTGAGAGGTTATCAATTGTAACACCATTGAGAGGTTATCAATTGTAACACCATTGAGAGGTTATCAATTGTAACACCATTGAGAGGTTATCAATTGTAACACCATTGAGAGGTTATCAATTGTAACACCATTGAGAGGTTATCAATTGTAACACCATTGAGAGGTTATCAATTGTAACACCATTGAGAGGTTATCAATTGTAACACCATTGAGAGGTTATCAATTGTAACACCATTGAGAGGTTATCAATTGTAACACCATTGAGAGGTTATCAATTGTAACACCATTGAGAGGTTATCAATTGTAACACCATTGAGAGGTTATCAATTGTAACACCATTGAGAGGTTATCAATTGTAACACCATTGAGAGGTTATCAATTGTAACATATATACAATCTAAAATAATAAAATTCCAATTAAAGAATAGTACTGAAGTAATATCTTACGGAATAGACTTTCGGCGCACTATCTTGTATAATATTTGTCATATGCATCACTATTGAAAATATTAAGCACATTTACACTAAATATTAATTTTAATTCTATAGTTTTATAGTTGAATATTTTATGTAAAAATATTTTCTAGGAGAAATATAATTTTTCATTATAACTCTTTTATTTAATAACTATATACTTCTTTCTTATGGGCCCGTTCACACGAGCGTTTTTGCAGCGTTTTCAACGCTCCAAAAGTGTCGCGTAACATGTATGAAATGGGTTTAACAATAATTTCCTCAAACTCGAAAACGCTGTGCAAACTCTGAGCAAAAACGCTCGTGTGACCATTTGCATCTCTATGATGTAAAATACGATAACTTTAAACTTACCCTATAACATCCGTCAAAGTTAGGAGAAATGTAAGCCCACCTCATTCATTAATTTAACTTTCAGCCATTATCATTTTTGAATCATTTAGTTGTAGCTAGTTTGCTAGATTCTTTCTACGTTTTCTCGAACTTGAGTACACACGCGAGTTTTTTTAAGTCTTTCCACCAGACTTTTTTTCGATACTTTTGAATTATAAATGAAAAAACTATATTGTCATTTATTTTAGTTGGTATCCATGATACCTGCAGGTATCATGGATACCAACTAAAATAAATAATAATTATATCGTTTTTTCTTATATGAATCAAAAGTATCGACGAAAAAGTCTGGTGGAAAGACTTAAAAAACTGCGTGTGTACGACCCTTGACGTACATGTTCCGCTGTCTATTTCTTGAACATCTTCTTGAAACAATGAAGTTAGTGTCCCTTTTTTCGACTCGTTCACATCACATCAAAAAGTATTGAACATCTTCTTACAGTGTCCCACACATCATAAAGCATTGGGCTGAAAGTGACAAGATAGCACTTACAGTGTCTCTGTAGGTCTGCAGGGAGTTCTAAAAGCTATCGATACCATTAGTAAATATTGTAATGGCAAAATAAAAGAAAAAATGCAACTGCATGGTTAGTACATCGGGTGCAATTGCTAACTATATCACTTTAATTTTATAGTCCATAAGCTCCGTGCTAGTGTAAACAGTTAAGTCAGTCACACGAGTGATTACAAAAATAAATAATACTTAGGGAAACATATTTCTTAAATGTCACTGTATAAAATTTAATTCACTGTATAATTAAAAAAAAAGACAATTTATTAGTTTTCTCACTATGTAGTGTCTAGTCGCAGCTACATCACTAGTAGTCTAGTGTCTAGTTGCAGCTACATCACTAGTAGTCGTAGTGCCTAGTAATTGCTGGTACATCACTAATGTCTAGTGTCTAGTTGCAGCTACATCACAAGTAGTCTAGTGTCTAGTTGCAGCTACATCACTAGTAGTCGTAGTGGCTAGTTGCAGCTACATTACTAATGTCTAGTGTCTAGTTGCAGCTACATTACTAATGTCTAGTGTCTAGTTGCAGCTACATTACTAATATCTAGTGTCTAGTTGCAGCTATATCACTAGTAGTCTCACTAGTGTCTAGTTGCAGATAAATCACTAGTAATCTCGCTAATGCCTAGTTGCAGCTACATCACTAGTTGTATCACTAGTGTCTAGTTGCAGCTACATCACTAGTTGTATCACTAGTGTCTAGTTGCAGCTACATCACTGCATCACTCTTTAGTGCCAATCTACCAGGTAGTTTTTCTACCTGACTACAAGAGAGTTATTTATATCTCACCTCTGTTAGTGTGCTATCTACACTCTTTGTGACACTAGTGTTGACAATTAAAGAACTTAACTAGTTATTAACTAATACTAGTGTTGACAATTAAAGAACTTCACTAGTTATTAACTAATACTAGTGTTGACAATTAAAGAACTTAACTAGTTATTAACTAATACTAGTGTTGACAATTAAAGAACTTAACTAGTTATTAACTAATACTAGTGTTGACTATTAAAGAACTTCACTAGTTAACTAATACTAGTGTTGACAATTAAAGAACTTCACTAGTTATTAACTAATACTAGTGTTAACAATTAAAGAACTTCACTAGTTATCAACTAATACTAGTGTTGACAATTAAAGAACTTAGCTAACTAGTTATTAACTAATACTAGTGTTGACTATTAAAGAACTTCACTAGTTAACTAATACTAGTGTTGACAATTAAAGAACTTCACTAGTTATTAACTAATACTAGTGTTGACAATTAAAGAACTTAACTAGTTATTAACTAATACTAGTGTTGACAATTAAAGAACTTCACTAGTTATTAACTAATACTAGTGTTGACAATTAAAGAACTTCACTAGTTATTAACTAATACTAGTGTTAACAATTAAAGAACTTAACTAGTTATTAACTAATACTAGTGTTAACAATTAAAGAACTTCACTAGTTATTAACTAATACTAGTGTTGACTATTAAAGAACTTCACTAGTTATTAACTAATCCTAGTGTTGACAATTAAAGAACTTCACTAGTTATTAACTGATACTAGTGTTGACAATCAAAGAACTTCACTAGTTATTAACTAGTACTAGTGTTGACAATTAAAGAATTTCACTAGTTATTAACTAATACTAGTGTTGACAATTAAATAACTTCACTAGTTATTAACTGATACTAGTGTTAACAATTAAGGAACTTCACTAGTTATTAACTGATACTAGTGTTGACAATTAAATAACTTCACTAGTTATTAACTAATACTAGTGTTGACTATTAAAGAACTTCACTAGTTATTAACTAATACTAGTGTTGACTATTAAAGAACTTCACTAGTTATTAACTAATACTAGTGTTGACTATTAAAGAACTTCACTAGTTATTAACTAATACTAGTGTTGACTATTAAAGAACTTCACTAGTTATTAACTAATACTAGTGTTGACTATTAAAGAACTTCACTAGTTATTAACTAATACTAGTGTTAACAATTAACGAACTTCACTAGTTATTAACTAATACTAATTAAATGTTTGGATATTAATTGATGAGGTAATGTTCCAATATTTATTATAACTAATTATTTGTCATTGGTCTATTTTTTTTTCTATTGTAATTATTTCAATTAGATGGTCGTGGATGTGACGTTTGTTGTTATTCTACTTCGCTAGAGGGCAGGGGTTCGATACCCAATGAGAGAATTATAGACATAAAACTAGATAAATTAGAACTGAATATGTTGACGCTTCAACGCTAGAACTACCAAACACTCAATTTGACTGCTTCTTACTGTTATTAAATTATATCTCATGATTTATTATTGGTAGGTACTTGCCTTTTTCATTGTTAATGTAACGAGAAGCTTATTTTCATTTTATTTGGTATTCATGGTGCCTGCATCTATCATGGATACCAAGTGAAAAAACGAGTACTGTCTCAAAATAAAGATAATTGGGTACCTTATTAATTATTTATGTGGTACTGAAGTTTGAAAATTAAAAAGCAGTTGAATTAACTGGTTGGTAGTTCTAGAGTTGAGTTAGTTATTTCTTTCAATTACTGTATCTGTTTTCACTTCCGCTGCTGTTGTGTCGGTCACGGGGCTCTGGTCCTTTGAGTGGTGTCTCCTTACACACCTCTTCCACTCCTGAGTCCTTTGTCTCTAGTGCTATACTCGTGTCCACCTCTTCATAACAGACAGGAACCGAGTAGTAGATTTAAAAACTATAAGAGCAGCTATTAATATTGTAACTCACTAGTAGCACATTCGGTGACTTTGTTCATAGGGCCACATTCCTGTCTAACTACTTCTACAAAGTCCCTTTAATAATTTCTTTTTAATGACACATGTTATGGCCTTCAGTTCCGTTCAAGCCTCCTAAAACATGCTATCCGGCTCACACTTTACCAGCTAACATGCTTAACATATGTAGGTTAACTTCATTTTGAGTGTAGATACATATTAAGTGATTAATTTTAATGATCAATGTAAGGGTCTCAGGGTTGATCATTATGCTAATTATAAGGTCGAATAATTCACCTTTTTAATGGTATACAGTGTATCGTAGTTACTTCACAAACTGTATCATAGCTACCTGACATAAAATGAAATGTATCATAGTTACCTCATAAACTGTATCATAGCTACCTGACATAAAATGAAATGTATCGTAGCTACCTGACATAAAATGAAATGTATCGTAGCTACCTGACATAAAATGAAATGTATCGTAGCTACCTGACATAAAATAAAATGTATCGCAGCTACCTGACATAAAATGAAATGTATCGTAGTTACTTCACAAAATGTATCGTAGTTACCTCATAAACTGTATCATAGCTACCTGACATAAAATGAAATGTATCGTAGCTACCTGACATAAAATGAAATGTATCGTAGCTACCTGACATAAAATAAAATGTATCGCAGCTACCTGACATAAAATGAAATGTATTGTAGCTACCTGACATAAAATGAAATGTATCGTAGTTACTTCACAAAATGTATCGTAGTTACCTCATAAACTGTATCATAGCTACCTGACATAAAATGAAATGTATCGTAGCTACCTGACATAAAATGAAATGTATCGTAGCTACCTGACATAAAATGAAATGTATCGTAGCTACCTGACATAAAATGAAATGTATCGTAGCTACCTCACAAACTGTATCATAGCTACCTGACATAAAATGAAATGTATCGTAGCTACCTCACAATCTGTATCGTAGATACCTGACATAAAATAAAATGTATCGTAGCTACCTTATAATCGTCTCTACAGGCGTATCGATTCACTCTAGTCAGTGTATTTTACCTGGCGTTGTACCTTGCCATAACTCCCTTCATACCAAAGTGAAATACAATGTATAATGTTTGAAATTGAATTAATAAGTCTATGTTCTCAACCAATTTGTACAGTAAATAATATAACGGAAGGTATTTGATGTAGAGAATGGTTCTGTCTACCATGTACTTGTATATGCAATATAATGTGGTAGGTACGCGTGTCTATTAATGATGATGCATTACATTATCTTTTATATAGGTTTATTCTTTCAATAATGTTGTTTTCCTTTCTCTCTCTGAAGTGTCGTAAATGTATCTTTGTATTAGAATATTTACCAAAATTAGATACCCGTAGAATCGTGCAAAAAATTAGTTAGGCAAAAATACGTGTGTGGTGTGTTGTGTCGTGATGTTGTGTATTGTGTCGTGATGTTGTGTATTGTGTCGTGATGTTGTGTGATGTGTCGTGATGTTGTGTATTGTGTCGTGATGTTGTGTGATGTGTCGTGATGTTGTATGATGTGTCGTGATGTTGTGTATTGTGTCGTGATGTTGTGTATTGTGTCGTGATGTGTCGTGATGTTGTGTATTGGGTCGTGATGTTGTGTGATGTGTTGCGTTTCTTTTTGATTTCGTATCACCTTTTCCAACTAAGAATGACTCTGTAAGCGCTCCTCCACATCAATTTATCAGTCTCATTTCATTTGAAAGGTTCAAGCCCCTGAATACAGAGTGGGGGTGTCCTTTTTTCTGGAGGCCCCCACTTCATGCCCTCTATATTGAAGCTATTCGTTTAATAGGGCTTTGCGTGCGATATTCTATCTATAGTCCCATATGATTATTTCAGAGAAAAGTAAAATATTTTATTTATAGATTAGCATGATATTTTTAGTTAGACCTACTAACTTTGTTATTACATTGGTGTTTAAACCTAAATCTTATCAATTATCATATCGTTTAATACATATGAGTGACTGTAATTATAATTAAAGATCATCCTTGATCATTAAATAGTAATCTGCATGTTATTTACTGATCAGTACGTTCATTCTTCTTTAGTCGGAAATCCCCTTTACATATATATATATGTATATTAATAAATAGTAATATTATATCGGTACATTTCCCCTGTTCCCACAGCACAGTTTCACTCTAACAGTGTTGCCTGTATTTCCAAAGTCAATGCTTGGCTGACCATGCGTACACACCTCTGTATGAGTGTGTATGTGTGTGTTTAATGTGTGTGTACAATGCATTCTCACGTACATGAATAAATTGTAACTCATAGGAAGTTCTACATGTATTAATTTAAGTTAGAAAAAAAATGCCTATCTTTTATCAGTGGCATTTATGTTCATAAAGTGCAGTGCTATTTAGCATGTGTTCCCATTGCACAACGTCAGGATATCCACAAGATAAGGCATATCTCTTATCTTGCATCCTAAGCAATAAACATCCCTTGCTAAAGTTTGCAGTAAGTTTCTCTTTTTGCAAAGTTTTTATCAGCAGAGGTTTGTCTAACTTATTAATGTGTGCTTTTATTAGACCTACTCTCGGGCATATGTTTTTATTATTCGAATACATTATACCTGAGAAAAAATAGTTCTTTTTTCTTAAAACGATAGAATGATTATTTTGTTCACTAGGATTGGTTGAGTGAAAAACAACCAATCCGGGTTGGTTATTTTTACTCAACCAATCCTAGTGAAATTATTATTATATCGTTTCTTCTTATATGTCCGACCGAAGATGTGGACATGACCGATAATTCGTAACTTACCCTAATGGTTTCATTCTTTGATTTTGTAGCAGTCATTAATGTTCTCTTTCAAAATTAAGATAAATATAATATTAGCTATAATATTAATGTATAGTAACAGTAAGCTGTATAGCAGGTGTATTTACAGCACCTGTATACACAAAACACAGCTCTACTGTGTGCTAGAATCACGTTCTTGGGTTATCGGTACACACACACACCGATAAATGGTCCAACCGATAAATATTACGTTCAGAGCGGTAAATATTATACACAGAACGGTAAATATTATACACAGAGCGGTAAATAATACACACAGAGCGGTAAATAATACACACAGAGTGGTAAATAATACACACAAAGCGGTAAATAATACACACAAAGCGGTAAATAATACACACAAAGCGGTAAATAATACACACAAAGCGGTAAATAATACACACAAAGCGGTAAATAATACACACAAAGCGGTAAATAATACACACAAAGCGGTAAATATTACACTCAAAGCGGTAAATATTACACTCAAAGCAGTAAATATTACACTCAAAGCAGTAAATATTACACTCAAAGCGGTAAATATTACACGCAAAGCGGTAAATATTACACTCAAAGCGGTAATTATTACTCGCAAAGCGGTAATTATTACTCGCAAAGCGGTAAATATTACTCACAAAGCGGTAAATATTACACTCATGCGGTAAATATTACACTCATGCGGTAAATATTACACTCATGCGGTAAATATTACACTCATGCGGTAAATATTACACTCATGCGGTAAATATTACACTCATGCGGTAAATATTACACTCATGCGGTAAATATTACACTCATGCGGTAAATATTACACTCATGCGGTAAATATTACACTCATGCGGTAAATATTACACTCATGCGGTAAATATTACACTCATGCGGTAAATATTACACTCATGCGGTAAATATTACACTCATGCGGTAAATATTACACTCATGCGGTAAATATTACACTCATGCGGTAAATATTACACTCATGCGGTAAATATTACACTCAAAGCGGTATTTGGTCCAACCGATAAATTTTACATACAAACTGATGAATGATTTTTTAAAAGAAACTGATGAATTGTTTTTGCACAAGCCGATGTATGTTGCAACCATTAGTTTATTTTTAGCTAGGTAGTTAATGGCTCCCTTTCCTCATCCAGTTCCTGTCCCATTTCACTCCTTCAAAGTGACACTATCGACTGAATTAGGAACTAATTTACGGCATAGGTCTCACGGAGGCACAATTTGAACCAATTAATCCCCACCTCCTCAGGACAATCAATGTTATAAGACAAGAATCTGCCGAGTAAAGGGGTAGTGCACATCATTTTGAGATTGGAGAAGGTAGTGATCGACGTAGTGTAAGGTACGAATTTTCGGTCTGTTCCATATCTTAATTCTTAACTTGTCCTAATATAATTTATCAATTTTAAAAATTAAAAGATTAAATTTTAATCCAAATATTGTATTCTATCATTTTACTCATAGCACATCGTTTGCCCAATAACAACCCAGTATATAACAGAAACTGCAGAACATTTTGTAAACTCTCAGCGACACTAGTGCCATCTAGTGCTAAAAGTATAAATTAATTACCACTTTATTAAATATTTTAAAATTAGACATATTTGATAACCAAATTAAGATGTATTTTATTATTTCAATTTCAACTTTTACTAGAAGTAATATTGTAATCGAAACTAACTGGTTAATTCTCGGAAATGAAGTAATTAGCAGTGTAATCCTTTGTAGCTCCAACTCTTTAAAACTCTATGAATGTTGTGAAACAACTAAATGTTCCATTCAAGCCTTTGTCCGATATAATTATCATCAGCACTGTTTATAGTATTTGTTTCACCAATAATTATCACAACAATCAAATAGGTATATGCTATTATACTTACCATCCATATTGTGTACAAAGATATACATTATTTTATGGAATTATGTTTTTCCAGAAAAATGAATTCCATAATCCAAACTCAATTTCTAAACCGATTTTCAAGTCCGCGGTTCAATTTACCTTCAAATGAAAAGATTGAAATTCCCTAAATCCTTTCATATTTAATTTAAAAGGAAGTTTAATACTTTGATGACTGGGGCTTATATAGACTAGAATTGGGGTGATATGACGAGCAGTTGTACCCGGTGTACTAACCGGGGAGTATTTTATTTGATTTTTATCCTTTAGAATGAAGTAAGATTATGGATATTAATTTTCTATGTCAGTTTTTTTTCGCATTCAACACACGGTTGCTAGGTCTAACCCCCTTTCCAAGCTAGTGTTTGTTCATGCCACGTGTAATTAGCTTTGTTAACAGCTGTTAGAACACCTGCCTTTTCAGCTGACCTTCACATATTTAGCCACAGTAATCAGAAATAATTACTCTGCATGAAAATAACCCACCAAACATTTGGTGCTTTTATATGTTTATTAAATAAAATGAAACAGTTTAAGGGTTTTCGAAAATAAATGAACTGATCACATTATTGAGAATGTGAAACTAATTTTGTCGATAATGGAATGTGAAGTTGTATATCTTTTAAAGATTGTTTCAATCACTAATTTATGAGATTACATTGGTTAGTATAGATATGTCGCTATATAAGACTGAGAGATAAGTAAAGTCAATGCTAATGTTCAACTTCATGCCGTCTAAATTTTCTGAATTTGTTTCTCAACTTCAATATATATTACAAACAATCTTTGTCATGTAAAATTAACATAATTAACAGTTGATGTTAGCTGTACATGTTTAACTCGTCATATTGTGTTTTAATTCTGATCAATTTTCGGGTTGATACACAGGGTGCAGCTTCAATGCTAGTCTCCACAAGCGCCACCTCCAGTGCCAGTGTGAACAGTAAAGTCATTCACACGAGTCATTATCAAAATAACCACTTGTGAAAACGGTTAATGTGAAAAACATTATACTTACAAATAACGACTTTGTTAGAAAACGTTTTTTTGAGAAAATAATAAACTTGAAAAAATATAGGAACAGATCAAATCAGTTTATAGCAACCAAGAAGAATTAATTGAACTTTTACAGTTTAAATAAACAAACTATCTTTTTTGCGATTAGTATATCCTGGTTATGACTAATACCAGTAATGTTAGTTTGCCATGTCGCACCAATGAAGTGCACACCTGTCCAGCACATTTGTGCTAACATGTGTGTGAGTGCATACGTACGTACACTACTGTGAAGAGTATCCAAATCAGTTCCATTTGAGTGGTGTTAGATGTAACTTCTGTGAAATGTTCTAGTCTTAGCTATGATCATCAGTGTTAGATAGAGATTATTTAGTACTGTTAAAACAGTGTAAATTGTGTGATTGGTATTTTAAGCCGTCAAAGGCTTCATTACTATCCATGATAATTCTATCCCTATCTATTTCTTTTTATTTAATTTATATTAATTCAAAGAATGGAGGATATTTTTTCTGATTTTTCAAGGCCAATCAGTTTATTTTTTCGAATGTTTGCACTTGATCCAAGTTAAGTGAAGAGTTGCCATACACTGCCAGAACCATTATCCTCACCCAGTGCTGGGTAAATAGTTGCAATATACAACCATCTTTAGCCCCGCCCATTGTACTTCCTTCCTGTGGGTAAAGAGTTGCAATATACCACCACCTTTATCCCCGCCCATTGTACTTCCTTCCTGTGGGTAAAGAGTTGCAATATACCACCACCTTTATCCCCGCCCATTGTACTTCCTTCCTGTGGGCAAAGAGTTGCAATATACCACCACCTTTATCCCCGCCCGTTGTACTTCCTTCCTGTGGGCAAAGAGTTGCAATTCATCGCCACCATCGTTAATCCTGCCCATCTCCCCTCTGTGGGCATAGATGTCTCCCCCATGCTCTCCATGGAGGCAGTCCGACAAACTACCGTCAAATGTCGCCTTTACTTCAACCGGAAGCTAATTAGTACCAGGGAAGTGTGCAGGTAAAACAATACGTAGAAAAATCAAAGGAAGGGAATACTTTTTATTCTAGGTGACGTGATACCAGTTTGTATTTGATGGTAACTAGTCTGACATCTCGAGTGGAATTTTTACCCATTATTCCAGCTAAATCGGTGGAGTTTTTTTTAGCTATTTATTACTATTTTACCATTAATTTTATTTTGGCTAAATTGAGAAAATATTGGTCAGCCAAATTATTGGAAATATGCTTGTGAATTTTCAGCTTTTAAAAATAATTCAGTGGGTTTCGGACTTTCAGTGCACCAAATATAGATTGGACATTGATAAAAAATTATCCAAAATACGAATTCATTTCAACTAAAGTAAGGTCACAAGGGAATAATTTCTAACCAATCCCTATCATTTTAGCCCTTCTGAATAAATTAGGAAAAAAGTAACTAAATTACGCGTGCATTGCTCTTTAGGTGCGAATGACGTCACTGATACGTTCCGTAAATAGACTGTTATCCCCGTGGTTATTTACTTAACGTAATCTAAAGTGTGTGTGAGGGTAATACCAACCTTATGAGTTGCTTATCTAAGGCTATGTAGTTATTCTTATGATGCACATCCCTTGTGATTAACTTAATAAGAATATAGTGTGAAAACTAAAAAAGATTGATATGATATCAATGCCTGCTAACTGAAATTAAAATTTTTATTAGAATATTTGTTATGATATTCCGAAGCAGAGTTAAACCCTCTACTAAATTAATTAATGTTTGCTCTGAGGTAACAAGTAAGTGTATTTACCTATCAATATTTTGGACAAAGAAATGTACATATATGATTAGGGTAAATTACAAATTATCGGTCAGTTTCATAACTTCGGTCATATAAGAAAAAACTATATTATAGTTGTTATTTTATTTTAATTGGTATCCATGATACCTGCAGGTATCATGGATACCAATTTTAATAAAAATAAAATAACAATCATAATATCGCTTTTTCTTATTTGACCGAAGATGTGAAACTGACCGATAATTTGTAATTTACCCTACATGATTACAGGTCTTATTTTCCCCATGGCATCGAACCTTCACCCCTAGAACTGTATATTGCTGCTCACGTGACATGCTAATTAGTTACCTATTAGTGATGTATGTGACAGCAGTGACTGAGAGACTATTCTAATCAGTCACTGTGACTTATATTTACTGCGCTTCTATTTAACTGCCAACACGCTGCTAAAGGGAGGAAAATGAAGAGGCACGTTGCAGACTAAAGATATAACATTGTGTAGTTATCACCTTATTCCTATTTACCCAGTTATAATACAATACATTTTCTCGTAACCTCTATTGTATCTTTATTATACTTGAAATTTTTTAATGATAAAATGAAATTTTATTTTATTTTCCGTTATCCAGGATCCCAATTAAACTAAGTGTCTCGCTATATTAATAATTGAAATGCTCAGTATCTATCTATACTAATAATTTCCTTAGTGTGTTTATTTATTTATTTATTTATTTGGTGTCAACTTTTACACGATGGGTATTAAACATGAAGAATGTAACTATGATACGCATTGGAATATATTGATTTGATATTTAAATATCTTGTTTCTATTCAATTTTTAAATTTATTTTATCTATAAAATAAATTAGACTATGCAGAAAATATAATTTTAATTGAATTCATTAAAAGTAACGTAATAATGGGAAATAAATTGGTATTGATGATGACCCGTTATTTTTAACGGGAAGTACACTAGTTTACTTATAATATTTCACGAGTTGCAATTTTTTGGAAAAATGAAAACCAGTCAAATTGACTGCTTGGCAGTTCTAATGTTCAACCTGTCTTCATTTCCACCTCAGCCCCCCACTTCACTTTAACCCCCCCCCCTCTCCCCCACTTGAGTTAGGCCTACCCCCCCCCCCCCCGCACGAAGGCCATTGCCGTAAATTTCTTTCCCCGTACAGTGCAGAGGACTCCCCTCTTCTACATTAATAATTCAAGGGGAAATGTACTTTTAGCGTGTAAGGTCATGGGGGTCATGAGTCTAACCTCTACTGTAGATCCTTATGAAAATATTAATAATGTTGTTAGAGATTTTCTTGAAGGTACATCCCCGCGATAAATAAATATTTCTCTAGAAGTGCTAAGAGCTAAGGTTATATAACTCATCACAGTTAACAGAGAAATTGATCAAGTATTCACGAAAAAAAAGAACTTTTTATCTCGTATCATCGTGAATTTAATGGTAATTAGGTTTTTGTGTACACTTTTAGGTACCTAACGTATTTTTAAGGCACTGATATTTATTTAGCGGAATTTTCAGCCATTTTTATTATGTCTGTCAGCTTTGTTATTGTTTGGAGTTTTTCGGCAATGGATCCTACTTTTTCTTTGCTCAAAATTTGGAGGGTTGCTGCTAGATTACACATTACTTTAAATTACATATTACAATGAAAATATGGAACCTAATTTGAAATGGTTTGTTGTTCTATAAACAGTAAAGTTAGTTCTACTGAATAGAGTAATAAAATTTTAGAGTAGGGGGACCTTTAATACTATTTTCAACTTTAGAGGTTAGTGCTACGACGTATCGTATTGTTTTCCCTTTGGTTGTTAGCGCTATGGCCTTTGGTTCCGCAGTTAGTGTTAATTCGTACTATGCATATTAATTTATTAAATTTTATATTATTGATAAAATTCGTCTTTGGTTAGTATTATTTTGTTAGGATAAGTTATGGATTATCGGTCAGCTCCTCATTTCCTGTCATATAAGAAAAAATATGACAACAATTGAAGAGTTTGGTTCCAAAACGCTATAAATCCATTTTGATCAATTTGAGTTAAAATGTGTTTTCTTTACCAAGAAAGTACAAAGATGAAAACCACTATTTTCTGTTTCAATCATTCACATAGCATATTGAGGTTATAATAACATAAACAATTCAAATCCACAATACCGACGAAATACAATATTGATTTAGGTGGAAACTCATTTTTTTCAAAAGTGGCGTTTATCGCGTTTTGGAACCAAACTCTTCAATTATTATATAGTTTTTTCTTATATGACCGAAGATGTGAACTGACCGATAATTCGTAACTTCCCTATATACTAAATAGGATAGTGCGAAAACACTGAAAACGACACAAACTCTACGGCATTTGCGGCCAGTATTTGATTTACTTTTCACTGAAATACTATAAATGACTGGGAGAGTTTATTTAAGTTTAGAGCAATGAATTTAGATTCATTGCTGTTAGAAGTAAAGAAATAATTAATCACAGAATAAATAATATGTTCATTATTTAATGTTGTTTTTCATCTCTCATGTAAAAACATGTCCTGACAAACGGTCAATACAAATAATATTCCACTAACTATGAACTCTTACGGTGAAGAACTTTTACATAATATCTATTTAAGTCAATACAAATAATATTTCACGAGGGATGAACTTTAACAGTGAAGAACATTCATACAATATCTATTTACAGTCAATACAAATAATATTTCACTAGGGATGAACTCGTACGGTGTAGAACATTCATACAATATCTATTTACAGTCAATACAAATAATATTTCACGAGGGATGAACTTTAACAGTGAAGAACATTCATACAATATCTATTTACAGTCAATACAAATAATATTCCACTAGGGATGAACTCGTACGGTGAAGAACATTCATACATTATCTATTTAAGTCAATACAAATAATATTTCACTAGGGATGAACTCGTACGGTGAAGAACATTCATACAATATCTATATACAGTCAATACAAATAATATTTCACTAGGGATGAACTCGTACGGTGAAGAACATTCATACAATATCTATTTAAGTCAATACAAATAATATTTCACTAGGGATGAACTCGTACGGTGAAGAACATTCATACAATATCTATTTAAGTCAATACAAATAATATTTCACTAGGGATGAACTCTTACGGTGAAGAACATTCATACAATATCTATTTACAGTCAATACAAATAATATTCCACTAGGGATGAACTCTTACGGTGAAGAACATTTATACAATATCTATTTACAGTCAATACAAATAATATTCCACTGGGGATGAACTCTTACGGTGAAGAACATTCATACAATATCTATTTACAGTCAATACAAATAATATTCCACTAGGGATGAACTCTTACGGTGAAGAACATTTATACAATATCTATTTACAGTCAATACAAATAATATTTCACTAGGGATGAACTCGTACGGTGAAGAACATTTATACAATATCTATTTACAGTCAATACAAATAATATTCCACTAGGGATGAACTCTTACGGTGAAGAACATTCATACAATATCTATTTACAGTCAATACAAATAATATTTCACTAGGGATGAACTCGTACGGTGAAGAACATTTATACAATATCTATTTACAGTCAATACAAATAATATTCCACTAGAGATGAACTCTTACGGTGAAGAACATTCATACAATATCTATTTACAGTCAATAAAAATAATATTCCACTAGGGATGAACTCCTGTGAAGAACATTCGTACAATATCTATTTACAGTCAATACAAATAATATTCCACTAGGGATGAACTCTTACGGTGAAGAACATTCATACAATTTCTATTTACAGTCAATACAAATAATATTCCACTAGGGATGAACTCTTACGGTGAAGAACATTTATACAATATCTATTTACAGTCAATACAAATAATATTCCACTAGAGATGAACTCTTACGGTGAAGAACATTCATACAATATCTATTTACAGTCAATAAAAATAATATTCCACTAGGGATGAACTCCTGTGAAGAACATTCGTACAATATTTATATGTTCCGCGCAATTTGCCTATTTTGTACAATATCGAGAATATGCTGCACGTTTTTAGGATCTTGAAAATAAGAGACAATCTCGAGATTGTCCCTTATTTTCAAGATCCTAAAAACGCGCTGCATATTCGCCCATGTAATAGCATGTAATTTTTTATTTAATTTCAAAGACGAGGTTTTTACATTCAAAACAATAGGGGAAACAAATGGGGTAATTCCAAACGTTTGGTAGAATGTTCCATTACTCAGTAAAATTAAAATACCAGTTTTGTTCAAGTTTTCATTAATTAACTAACTCAAGCTTTATTACCTTCGCAGAATGCGGAAATGTTATATTATTGACGGCATTTATTTATTTATTTATCATCTGGTTATTCGCATAACTAAAAAAGTGTTGAACCAAATTGCCTGAAATTTGGTGAAACGGTTGGTCAATTTTCAGTGATCTGCTGATAGAATTTTGGGAGAGATCCGGTCAAAGGTCAAGGTCATGGTCATTTATAACTCAATAAATCAAAAAGTATTCAACCAAATTGTCTGAAATTTGATATGACGATTGGACAATGTCCAGGAACCATCTGGTTGAATTAATGGTGCGATCCGGTCAAAGGTCAAGGTCATTTATAACTCAATAACTCCAAAAGTATGGAACCATATTGCATGAAACTTGGTGGAAAGATTAGTCACTATCCAATCACCAATTTATTAGATTTTGGTTGCAGACGAATAAGCGACGGCAAAGGTATGCGCTCTACCGAGTGCACGTAATCTAGTTACCAATATATTACCAAGTTATTATATGTATAGCTTTAACTATCATATTTTGATTAAATGGATAAATAATTGATTATCTACTCCATCACTGTTGGTCCTGTTTCATACCCTTTACCTGCCCTGCACACTCTCGAGATTGTCGCGCATTTTCGATGATCCTATAAACGCGCAGCGCATTCTCGAGGTTGTGCAAGTCGGCAAATGGCGCGGAACATAGATATAGTGAATACAAAAAACTTAAATGTGTACCTACCTAAATAATATCGAACATGAGGACGAAAGCTTTAACGTCTGTATACATGAAGGTTCTAAAGATTTGAGACGTTATACCCTGTTTCTCTCAAATATTTTGCTGTCTTTTTTTCTATCTTTGAAGACTAACTCTATCGGTTTAAAATCTGCTGAGTCATCGTCTTTACTGTTTTGAAGTGAGTTGTAAGTGGCTGAGACATGTGTAGCGTCCATGGAAAGAGAGGGAAAAAAAGTTAACCTAATATGTTTAGAAACTTCCTACCCAGTGGGAAAATTAAGGTGGACCCATTGAAGATGATGAGAATATCCCCTCAAAATCTTCTATAACCCTGCCATAATTTTTAGATCATTTATTTTTCTGCCAGTCATTCGGAATTCTCTATATCTTCATTACTCAAAGAATTTTGAATATAAATTCACTGAATAATACTAACTTTTTGAACGCATTGCATTCGAGATGTTTATAGTCATTCACTGATGCGAATTCAGTTCTCTAAAGCAATATAGTGTTTGCGTCAGTCTCTCCTACGCTTATTTTCTATGTTCATTTTCTTAGTTAGTTCATAGAAAACTGATTGTGGTGGATAACTATCTTAAAATTACATTATCTGATATAGAAAGGCTTGGTAGATTTATATTATATAGATACGTTATATATATTGTCGAACTCTTTAAACTGTTTTTAAATATAAGAATATAATTTATTTATTTTTCTATAAATTCCAGTCACAATATTTCCATTATCCTTGTCATAAATAGGGTTGTGACAATATGCATTCAAAATCATCGATGCCGAAAATATTATAGACGGAGTGAATTGAACACTATTGAATCGTTCTAAACCATCGTAATGCAGTATTCAATACCATTTCGTTTCGTCTATGATATTCTTAAGATCTATGATTTTAAATGCATATTGTCACAACCCTAGTCATAAACAATAAATGGTAATTGTATTAGTATCTGCATACACTTTGTTATAAAGTAGCAATAATAGCTATACTTAACTAAATAATTTCATTCCTAAATATCTATTCATTCCGTAAATGGTAAATATTCTACCTAATATTAATATATACTAACTGTAATTTCTTTCTTTTTCAGGTAAGTGACTTTTAGTGCCTCCACAGAGAAGGGTTGCGTAAGTAATTACTTATCTTCAGCCCTATGTTCTTCCTATTTAACTCATGTTAATTCAATATGATTTTAATATTAATTCTTCATCTTATAAATGGTCTTCAGGTGACTTATTTTACTGCGCTCGTTGAGTAGCTTTTCTGTATCCAAGAGCTCTGCTGTAGCTATCGTAAAGCCACTTTCCTTTCTGACTGCTTCTTCCAGTCCTTTGTATTTAATTTCCTTTTTACATTAGTGATTTGGCCTAAAGTTGACGTTAAACCACGTGATATAATATGGAAATAATTATCTGATGAATTCGTATGCTAGTTATTTATTTTATTCCTTGAGAGATGTGAATTATTTTTATAAAAGCTTTGCTTATTTCAAAATATGCAACCATTCACATATATTTTATATAAAATAACTCCTACTAGAGACTGTACACAGTTACTTTGTGACAAAGTCTCGCCTTCCCTTTGTATTCTTTCTTTGTAGTGTAGTGTGCTAGAAGATATCGATACCTTTGTATTCAATTTCACTAACGTTTTATTGTATGAAAAAGTTTTTTTAAAGAATAAATCACGAGTGTACGTACATCTTGTTATATAAACTATAGTACGTGCCGTCGAATGTGACGGGTTTTTTATTATAGTTATTTTATGGACTGTGATAAAAGTTCAATTTATGTAATAATTATAGTGTACCCGGTTAAAAAAACAGGTTTTCAATATTATTAATTATTAATGATATTCAGTTCTTAAATTCCGTTTAATTTATTTCCTATGCATAGAGCCATAGATTATAAATCCATATAAAAAGAGAATAAAACATAATTAAAATATCATATCAAAATATTCCCGTTCTTATTTTTTTCTCAATAACCTAACCTTACAAACCCCCTCGTGTATTTATTATATTATAGAATAATGAATAAATTATTGCTCATTTATCTCGTTATATTAGAGCAGTCTATATTTGTGATACAGCTCTCTTAAACATGTATAAATTTCTATTGTTTTATATTTAACGATATCTATTATACTTTTCTCTATCATTTTTAAGATGCAGACGCCAAATAATCATAAATAAATAAACAGTCGACCGTTATTAAAAGGGTGGACTAGTGTATTTTCCCGTTAAAAATAATTACGAATTTGCAATAGTATCATTATTGGTATAAGTAAAGTGCACTTTCTCGTTAAAAAAAAAATATATATATATATATATATTTTAATATATTCCCGTGCATATCATGATTGCTATTATGTTAATGACTTATTCTAATATGTACTACTCGTTGCGTTTCTATTTATGTAATAATTAATATATCATTCTATATATGTTTTTGAGCAGTCTGCCTTTTTGAGATGCAGCTTGTCATTAATGTATATAAATTCTCTATCTTGATTAAGAAGCGGACACAAAGTAAATAAGTAAACACACGACGGGTATTATTAGGATCATCCCTAGCTCCGCTTTTCCACTGAATAAAATTTAATGTAATTTAATTATTGAAATCATTTATTGAACTGATATCAGAATAACTTCGTATTGCTTGTCAATCGTATCATTAGGTTTAGTGTGACGGACAGACAGACAAAAGCTTATATTTTAGTATTGATGTTATTTTTAGTGTAAATGCTTAATACTATTTAGTAGATTCTCTACCAAAATATTTTATATTGCTTAAATTAACTAAAGAGCTTGAGTTTTCCATTTTAATATTTCGATCACAGAAGTGAATTCTCAATAAAGCAACAAATTGATGGAAAAAGAACATGTATTAGCTTTTGTCCATCCTTTATAAAGGTGTGACTCTTGCTTAACTGTAATAATTACTTACAGGGCGCAGTCTTTTTATTACATTGAGCACTCCTAATTCAGAGTGTATAAATATTAAATTTGTAATGTTCTCTAAGCTCTTCTTTAAATGTTTAAGGTATTTTTCATTCAGTGAAAGTTGTGAATTTCATAATTTCGCTAATTAAAATAGTGCCAATATTCGAACAATTTTTGTCTGTTGTTACAAGTCCTGATTAGCCAAGTAATTCGTCTCTACAGTAATATAACAAGTGATATAGGAAATCAGGGTACCAATTCGTTCACGTGGATTTCTTACCATCAAATGTACCAATTAAATCACTGTTCCTTTGTGTAAATGTACCAATTGAATGACTAGATAGCTACCACTCGTGTAGCACTTCAACTGCCAGTCGGTTATTAGCAAAGCATCAATTGACTGTGATGTGTTTGGATTATTTCGAGTGGGGCTGACACCTAGGAATGAACTCTTATGAATGATAGCCAATGCAAAGAGACAGTGCCATCACACTGACAGTCATTGCATCAATTGGCTGTGTGGTGCAAGGATTATTTCGTTTATATCATTATTAGCCTTAAGATATAATCATAAATGAATGCCATAAATGTCAGCCTATGCGGCTAAGCGTTAACGATCTTCAGGAGTTCTATTTTAGTTGCATTAATTAAATGTAAGATATTGCCGGTGTGGTAGTCATGGCGACGCTCAAACACCTGCTGAGGGTGTTAGGCGTGGCATTGGGCAGTAGAGGGTTAATGGGGCAGGTAGGGGCCCTCAGGGGTGAAAACATTGACCTTGTCAAGGATGCACCGGACTGCTGTGTTATTTTAGTCTTTAGGATGGAGGAGTAATTGCTTGGGTGAATTGATAAAAAGTATGCAAGTGCAAATTGTCTTCTAAATAATTAAGTTAGTGTGTAATATTGTTTATATGATACTATTTTTTAATTACATTAACAAATATTGTGCTAACTCTTCATGAATAATGTTCTCTCTTTTAAATTCATGCACTATTGTTTATTATTTTATCTAAAAAATCGTTTGTATATAATTTCGTCATACGTATCATTATTTTTGATGTCATTCTCATATTTTTGTATGACTAAATGACAGTTCTTCACCGTTATTAAGAGAGCATTCCTAGTGGAATATTATTCCTAGTAGAATATTATTCCCAGTAGAATATTATTCCCAGTAGAATATTATTCCCAGTAGAATATTATTCCCAGTAGAATATTATTCCCAGTAGAATATTATTCCCAGTAGAATATTATTCCCAGTAGAATATTATTCCCAGTAGAATATTATTCCCAGTAGAATATTATTCCCAGTAGAATATTATTCCCAGTAGAATATTATTCCCAGTAGAATATTATTCCCAGTAGAATATTATTCCCAGTAGAATATTATTCCCAGTAGAATATTATTCCCAGTAGAATATTATTCCCAGTAGAATATTATTCCCAGTAGAATATTATTCCCAGTAGAATATTATTCCCAGTAGAATACTATTTGCATCGTATTACAAAAACTTTTTTTGCCTTTTAATAATTTACAATGCTTCTAAATTTTAGAAGTCTTTTTTTATTAATCACTTAACGTAATGCAAAATAATCGAAATCACACAATTTTGACTTCAAGTATTAATTACCTTTATTTTTCGAGGTTATATTACAGTTCCTTTTGACCTATTTTAACCCTTTGTTAGATATATTTTAACCCATTGATTGACCCATTTTAACCCATTGTTTATATCCATCGAAACATGGAAATGAAAATAGATTCGAACATGTTTCCCTACTCATGTATAATTGCAGTGGTTTAATCCCGAAGTGTTCTACAGTTTCATATAAAATGAATAAAAGTAAAATTTTATAAAATATAAAATGAGTATATAATAATCGTTGTTCAACTCGTTATTTTAATTACTACAGTATATAATTTTCCTTATATGATCGCAAATCTAAAAATGTCCCATAACTCGGAACATACCCTTAATGAAGTTTTTCATTTTCAACCTTGCCGGAAACGATATATCAATACTGCAGCCTTGCATTGCAATTGTTTTTAATTCAATATATCCTAAGTGCTGTGCTCATTTTCTGTTTTTCCCCTGTTTTACTGTTTAGTTTCATGCACTGTTTATTTCGCTTTTTTATAACGTAAATCCTTGTATTAAGTTTCAAATGGTTTTCTGTATTCGAGTGTGTTTTCGGTGTTGGTAAATATATTAAATAGAGCTTTCGAACAGTCCTTTTTATATTGAAAAAAAAACTAATGAAACATACTACTTATGAATGTCTCGTACAATAGTTTTATATTAAATTAATATTATTAGATTATATTGAGAAGCTTAGATCCTCTTCTCTCTTTCCCCCAATTAACTACTATCATATTTATTAAAAATAAATTAAAATAAAAAATCATAGTTTGTTTGGAAGCAGACGTTGCCTATCTATAGGTAAATCAAAAAAGTCGAAAGCTCCAAAGAGTCTAATCTTCAAATCCTACCCATCCTAACTCGGTAAATTCCAAGTTAACGAACGGTTCCACGTTATCAATCATAAGAAAGAATTCTCCAATGGTCGACAATGTGGAACCGTTCGATAACTCTGAACTGGGCCTAATGTCTTCATCAAAGTTTATCTCTTGCTGTTCGTCAGTTGGGTCTGGCTAATTAGGTTTGAGATGTTAGGCAGGCTTTGTTTACTCCCAATCTCCCTAATTGTGTTTACTCTGTCCCAAAGAAGTGAACCAATTAGCACTCTATTGCTTACCAAAGCCTGTGACCTTGTGAACACATCACCTTGTGAACACATCACCTTGTGAACTCATCACCTTGTGAACTCATCACCTTGTGAACACATCACCTTGTGAACACATCACCTTGTGAACACATCACCTTGTGAACACATCACCTTGTGAACACATCACCTTGTGAACACTTCACCTTGTGAACACTTCACCTTGTGAACTCATCACCTTGTGAACTCATCACCTTGTGAACTCATCACCTTGTGAACACATCACTTTGTGAACACGCCACCTTGTGAACATATCACTTTGCTGGTGGTGTGAACACATCACTTTGCTGGTGGTGTGAACACATCACTTTGCTGGTGGTGTGAACACATCACTTTGCTGGTGGTGTGAACACATCACTTTGCTGGTGGTGTGAACACATCACTTTGCTGGTGGTGTGAACACATCACTTTGCTGGTGGTGTGAACACATCACTTTGCTGGTGGTGTGAACACATCACTTTGCTGGTGGTGTGAACACATCACTTTGCTGGTGGTGTGAACACATCACTTTGCTGGTGGTGTGAACACATCACTTTGCTGGTGGTGTGAACACATCACTTTGCTGGTGGTGTGAACACATCACTTTGCTGGTGGTGTGAACACATTACTCTGCTGGTGGTGTGAACACATTACTCTGCTGGTGGTGTGAACACATTACTCTGCTGGTGGTGTGAACACATTACTCTGCTGGTGGTGTGAACACATTACTCTGCTGGTGGTGTGAACACATTACTCTGCTGGTGGTGTGAACACATTACTCTGCTGGTGGTGTGAACACATTACTCTGCTGGTGGTGTGAACACATTACTCTGCTGGTGGTGTGAACACATTACTCTGCTGGTGGTGTGAACACATTACTCTGCTGGTGGTGTGAACACATTACTCTGCTGGTGGTGTGAACACATTACTCTGCTGGTGGTGTGAACACATTACTCTGCTGGTGGTGTGAACACATTACTCTGCTGGTGGTGTGAACACATTACTCTGCTGGTGGTGTGAACACATTACTCTGCTGGTGGTGTGAACACATTACTCTGCTGGTGGTGTGAACACATTACTCTGCTGGTGGTGTGAACACATTACTCTGCTGGTGGTGTGAACACATTACTCTGCTGGTGGTGTGAACACATTACTCTGCTGGTGGTGTGAACACATTACTCTGCTGGTGGTGTGAACACATTACTCTGCTGGTGGTGTGAACACATTACTCTGCTGGTGGTGTGAACACATTACTCTGCTGGTGGTGTGAACACATTACTCTGCTGGTGGTGTGAACACATTACTCTGCTGGTGGTGAACATGACCGATAGAGGTCTCTTCAGTATCTCATTGGTCTTAGTTTTTGTGTGATGTTAGTTATTATACCTTACTAGTGTATTCAAAATAGTATTGTTATTGGTGTAAATTATAACCAATCTATGATTATAAACTGAAATAATCAGTAATCACCAATCTATGAATTTTAGTATTGATGATTGTAATTTTTAATTTTATATTTAGATTATATACTATGTTGGATCATTGTATGGCAGGGCTCTGAATCTTTATTTTTAGTTCTTTCCATTGTACGTTTTTATTATGAGATAAATTAATCATTTCAAATTACACAAACATTCTGTTTTGACTTTCACTAAAAGTTGAGGATTATGTTTTTTTTCTTGGTTCTTAATTGGATGGTAATTCGTATCTTTTGCCAATGGGGAAGTACATTAGTATTGTATATACTACTTAGGAATATTATTCGTACATTATCTATTTGCAGTTTTGTGACGTCCATTGAAAGTTAATTCTCGGTTTCTTTTCCAGTAGCTACATTTAAGTAGGTTTCTTGTAGCTGAAATGTATGTTAACTCCTCATCTGTAAGGCTTCAGTAGTTTTACCTCATTATACTTCAATTAAGTTGTTTTATTGTTATTTCTTTGAACACCATATTATGGCTGAGTAGCTTTATGTGTCTTTTTTACACTTTTTCTATTATTTAATATATTGTGTACTATGCTATGATTTAATATACATATTATATACCATGCTATTGGTAGATACCATATTAATGACGGAGCAAATAGTTATACATAAGCAGTAGACCTTCCGTCTTGAAATTAAAGTCTTTAGATACTAACAATCAAAATACAATCTGAAGAAAAGAGTTTGAAAGTTCACGTATCTAGAATATAACAAACTGAAATATTATCTCTGATAGGCTAATAAAGGTGGGGCCATAGAAGATGTAAGGTGTTGTCTCTTCTATGGCCCACCTTAACTCTCGCTGTAGACCTATACGTGTTCGTGATATCGCGCTGAACATTTCCTTCTATTTTCTGTTATCAAATCTACACTTTCTTCTTTTTTTAGAGCGTGACAAGTGATTCGTAACGGTGTGACGTGAATATTTTACAAACCATATTTTTCTACGAAGTCTTTTTTTATTGGTTTGAAGTAAAAACGAATAGCATATGATATTCTTTTGAATTATTGAATATAGGATCAAAATGCAATAGGTTTACAAAATATTTTCATTGTGGAGAGGACACTAAGAAAAATATATAATTTTAGGGTAAGTTACGAATTATCGGTCAGTATTACATCTTCGGACATATCAGAAAAAAACGAAATAAATATTTTTCTTATTATTACACAGTGCTATCTAATAACAACTTTTATATCCTTTTTTCTGATGTCCGAAGATGTAATACTGACCGATAATTCTTAACTTACCCTAACTCTATTTTTCTCAACAATCAATATATTTTGATGCATGTTTTAATGAATCTTCGGTGTTTTAAGCAAGGTCCAATGACAGCATAACACATTCAAATTGGTCAAGGTTTCTTTTTTATTAGCAATTAGTCAAGTCAGGCATATCGATATATAGGCTGCAGTGTATGGTTTATATCATCTGCAAAGATAAGAGTGATCTATGTACACGCTAGTGCTCTAGTACTCACCTTGGATGTTGTTTGTTGTAGCGTGCACTGTTGAGTAATAGATCAGTAAACAAACATTGATTTTTATTCATTCACGCTGTCGCTTTTCTGCATCCATGAGCATTGTCACAGATTAATGGTAGATGATTTTGGTGATAGTGTCGGTTTCCTTTCTGACTGCTTCTTCCAGTCCCTTGTATTTAATTTCCTTTTGACCTCAGTGATATGGCCTGTTGTTCCGAAGCAGACATTAATCCCCGACTGATTAATAATTGATTAGACAATAATCTCTGTACATGAATTAGTACCGGATGAAATAAGTTGGATACAAATTTCTTTGAATTTAGACCGTGATATAATTACTTTAAATTATCCAAATAATTAACTAATTATGATCATTTAGTTAATTTTCACACTAATATGCTTCCTACTTAAAGGTTATCTAACATTTCTAGTCTAGATAATCATCACTTAACAGTACTCTATATCTAATTCTTACTTTAAGTTACCTAACGAAAAATAATGGAACTTAAACATAGATTTGTTTATGTGAAATTAATAAAACTATATATTTTATTTTGAAACTAGAGAGCAAGAATGGAATTAAATAACAAATTGCAAAGATTTTATTCCTTTAATGGATATCGAAAGCAAACCCGCGTTATATATTATTTGCGTGAATCTGTGATTCGATTCTAAAATTATATTCTACCGAAAAAGAAAACTCCATTATAATTAATAAAATCCACACTCCACAATGGCTTCCTTTTACTTAACCCCCCCCCCCCCCCATAGTACCCCATGCATCTAATGGAATGTCCCCCTCCCCATGGTATGACATTCTTGAGCATGCACTCTGTGAGTGTTTTTTCCGTCACCAGGAAGAGATGAGACATTGCGTCAGTGCACTGGAGACTGATCTCGTAACCTCTGGAGTGATGCACTGGAATAGGGCAATAGAATAGTGCACTGGAATAGGGCACTGGTGTGCTGCACTTGTGAATATGGTGTTTCTAGTTTATTCCAAAATATGTACTATATTTATTTATTACAATATATATTTCATTCAATATAAGCTATGTACATTTCACATCTACTACCATGTTATTGTTTGATTAGTGTCTTTTGGCATAATTCAGTTACTCCTTTTGTGTATGGTATACATTAATATAATTCCTTATACTTGGTATAGTATATAATGCTCTATATTTTGGGTATATTCGTGTACGTGCATATATAAGTAAATGTGTACACATTCTATGTGCATGTAGTAATTTGTAAACGCACAGTGCCAAGGTGAGTGAGTGCTAACACTTGCATAGCACAGTGGTAACACTTGCTTGCATAGCTAAGTTAACACTGGCATATCACAGTTAACACTCAACACAATAAACTGTTAACACTACTAATCACTTAGCAACTTGCAATGTAGCAATGTTAACACTGCTTTAGTCTGCTTAACACATCTATTCTCATTTCATTCCATGCCTCTCCATTACAATTCACATCAGTACAATAATATCATACTGATTAAATGCTACCAACAAGCTTGTAAATTAGTATACAGTGGTAAATAATCCAGTAAATTCTCTATTGCAGTCTCCCGAACTGTTGTAATTTGGATATATTTGTGATAGGCTTCTCAATTTATTATCACCTCTTCATTTTCCTCTTCCATCTGTCCCATTCCTTGGTGATTGCATTCACGAAGTAGCTTTTCTACATCAATGAACTTGCGACTGAAAGGTGTAAATTCTCTTTTATCTATTTGTCTTTTGACGTCAGCGATATGGCCATTTGTTTCTTAGCAGACGTCAAGAACTAAGACGTTAAACCCCCCCCCCCCCCTGTTAAATTAATTTAGTGTTATTAACTCCATGAGGCATGTGACTTTGACTTTTTAACATAAGAACCATAGTTCAATGCTCAACATCACGACTCACAGTTTCGCATCTCTGACCTGTGTTATATGTCGCAAAATATATTATTGCACATAGTATATGTAAGACTAATTGGGGGATGCATTTAGTCTTTGGATTAGGATTCTTCGAGTCCCTGGCATTCAAGTTCTTTGTCTTTTGGTTCCGAAACAGACGTTAAACCCCTTCTTAATAAATATAGATACCAATCAAAATAACTTTAAATTATAGTCATGCTATATTGTTTTTTAAATGAACGAATATGTGAAATAGTTCGACAACTCGGAACTTACCCCATTGATTTTCTATATATAACATTATATACAGTATTTCTGCGCAACTCATTTCTATTTTTATGCTGAATCTATTTTTGTCCTTGCGGAATTTACATTTCAATTCATTTATGTCGTTTAAGTTAATTTTGTATCACGTCAAGAATTGCCTTCACTCTTTATGACTCTATGCGATATTTCTAATGCTTTTCTATTTAAAGACACTGCGTATGTTGGCCACTGCGAAGACATCAGTTGTCTCTGTTTTAAATAGACACATGCATTCTATGTTACACTAGATGATATAACCTAGTGCTACAACATTGCATTGAGTGGTGTAACCTAGTGCTACAACATTGCATTGAGTGGTGTAACCTAGTGCTACAACATTGCATTGAGTGGTGTAACCTAGTGCTACAACATTGCATTGAGTGGTGTAACCTAGTGCTACAACATTGCATTGAGTGATGTAACCTAGTGCTACAACATTGCATTGAGTGGTGTAACCTAGTGCTACAACATTGCATTGAGTGATGTAACCTAGTGCTACAACATTGCATTGAGTGGTGTAACCTAGTGCTACAACATTGCATTGAGTGGTGTAACCTAGTGCTACAACATTGCATTGAGTGGTGTAATCTAGTGCTACAACATTGCATTGAGTGGTGTAATCTAGTGCTACAACATTGCATTGAGTGGTATAACCTAGTCCTAGTGCTACAACATTGCATTTACTGTTAAAGGTCCCCTCCATTCTTTTTAATTACTCTATTCATTAGAGCTAAGGTAACTGATTATAAAACTACAAACTATTTCAAATTTATTTCTATATTATAAAATGTAATTTAAATTATTCATGTGTTTTTTCTTCTACCCTCTGAATTGCAAGCTATTTTAATGTTTTTATTCTAATTGTACCACATACGGTGCACCACGCACTGAATGGTTAATTCTATTTTCTGGTAACCTTGCAGTATTTGGGGGACATTTTGTTTTAATTAGTATTTCCATTTCAATCAATTAAGTGGTCACGTTTTTGGACTAAAAAATAGTCGGTGAATATAAAAGGCAGTCTTTTTGAGGGTAGAATAAGGTTACAGCATTTTAGTGTGTGGTTAACATTAAAACTGCCTCTATTCTTAACTGCAGTTAATTACCTACGACTGTACTTTTATATTCTTTTTATATGATCTGGTATTGTTTATAACTTTATAACAGATGCCAATAAATACTGTATGGCAATTTCAATGGGTTATTAAAACACTCGATATATTTATACATATTAATTGTAGAAAGAATAAGAAACAATTATCTTTACAGTTTTACATAGGTTAACATATAGATTCACAAAATATTATAAAATGTAAAATATAATTTACCAATGATTGGTTAAAAATTAAAAAATATATATTACAATTTCTACGAAATAAATATGATTAATATTTCCAATATACGTTTCTCTATTTACAATTTTGATCATTAAAATATCTACCTCACTCGTTGCTCTTTTATTGTGTGTGTAAAATAAGTTCTTTCTATCCATTAAACTATGAACACTTTTCTATTGCTCCTCATCGTACACATTAATTAGTGCAGTGAATGTAACTGCACTCTATTTGCCAAGGGTTGTAGTGTGCTAACTATATAGGAAATAGAAAAAACTTCCTGTAACACCTATGGCAAATACACTGCGCACCCTAAAGGTAACTAGTTAGCACTAGGTATGGTTACTAGTAACCACTAGGCGTTAATTGGATACTCTTATTGCTAAATGGTAGCATGGATACTCTTATTGCTAAATGGTAGCATGGATACTCTTATTGCTAAATGGTAGCATGGATACTCTTATTGCTAAATGGTAGCATGGATACTCTTATTGCTAAATGGTAGCATGGATACTCTTATTGCTAAATGGTAGCATGGATACTCTTATTGCTAAATGGTAGCATGGATACTCTTATTGCTAAATGGTAGCATGGATACTCTTATTGCTAAATGGTAGCATGGATACTCTTATTGCTAAATGGTTGCATGGATACTCTTATTGCTAAATGGTAGCATGGATACTCTTATTGCTAAATGGTACCATGGATACTCTTATTGCTAAATGGTACCTTGGATACTCTTATTGCTAAATGGATACTCTTATTGCTAAATGGATACTCTTATTGCTAAATGGTAGCATGGATACTCTTATTGCTAAATGGTAGCACGGATACTCTTATTGCTAAATGGTAGCACGGATACTCTAATCAAATACCTGAGTCACTTTTACGTCACTTGTAGAAATTCAAGATGGCGCTAAGTAAAATATCTTTCTCTGTGGACTGTAAATTCAGCCCCTTGGTATTGGCGATTAGAAAGTTAGGGGGCCATAGAAGATAATGGTAGGACATTAGTTAATCTCCTATGGCCCCACCATAACTACTTCACTATTACCTCTAATAGAAATTATTATATCCATTCAGGTTAGTGTACTTATACATAATACCTATACCTCACATACCGTGTACGTGTGTTAACTTCACATACCTACAACCTATAGCTCACTTACACTTTCTTCACATTTCATTTTCTTGGCAGGAATGTGCACATGCTGTAACCCATTCATTGAAAACGAGTGGCTGCATAGGTGTGACACACGTTGCATAACACACTTACACGCTGTTAAAGGGTGTGATTGGTATAATGCCTTATAGGTGTGATTGGTATAATACCTTATAGGTGTGATTGGTATAAAACCTTAGGGCGCTGTCTCTTTTCATTGGTATCATTTATGCTAAAAGTTGCAACATACTCTTCAATGTTTATTTTTTGGAAATCTAGCAAACTGTCTCCATTGCTCATATAATTCATTATTCTCTCTAATAGTAATAATATTATTTCTACATTAAGTTTTTACTTCTCAGGTAAAGAAATTAATTGCTAAATCCGTTTGTGTAACCTTACCCCTTTGAAATGTGATACACTTAATGGGGCCACTCCTAATTGGGGACACGGACCTGAAATGGGGCCATAACTGCCCCTTGCAGGACAACCTGAAGGTTCAATGCCCCCCTTTTAACCGGCACTAAAGAGGTAAAATTAGGCATTTTAAGTTTGGGGAAAGAGGACTTTAGTGGTACTTGAGTGGTGCATGATTGGTATGTGTATAGTGGTGCATGATTGGTATGTGTATAGTGGTACTTGATTGGTATGTGTGTAGTGGTACTTGATTGGTATGTGTATAGTGGTACTTGCACATATATGGTTCATGTCTACTCTGGTGGTACTCTATACCAATACCAATTGGTTCTAAAATGAAAATGGTACTGGTTCATGTCTATAAGTACTTAGAACCAAAATTAGTTTTGCAGTGTCCTCTTTGTGTAACAGTTTACGTATAATAGAGTACAGAGCCTCTCTCTCTCTGCCCACATCATTACCAATTCCATCAGGAATGAGATGTCAAATCGAGTTATCTTGGAATGCGAAGGTGTTCCAGACAAAACTGGAATTTGTATTCCTAATGCTGACTCACCTTTTGCCGGATGTACAGTTTCTAATGGTACAGGCAATTTTCGCCTGAAGAAAGTTTGCCGCTTGAAAATTCACCGCTCGGAATTTTCGTTGCAGGATATATTGTTTTTGAATTACACGTTTTTAGTATACGTAGCAAATTAAATGATCTTGACGATAATGTATTAGTGACCTTTTGCTGATAAATCTTAAAAGTACACATTTTGTAACGAAGATTATCACAATTGTACTAAACAAACCTAACTTTATACGGTACTGTGATTACTTGTGGATTACAATTAGAATATATTACAATAAATTTGTCTGGCGTTTCTTAAGCACACTGTTAAAATAATTTCTTGCGGGTAAAATTCCGTGTGGTGAAATTTCCGGTCACGTAACTAATTGCCATTGATGGTTATTTGTCGATTAGGTATCGATACTAACTTATAATTTTAAATGCTATTTTTTCAAATTTTTCGACCTGTTGATAAATTTATTTGAATTAAAATCTGTAAAAAAATTGTCAATGAATAAAACTAATCAAAATCAAAGTCCAATATTATTTATCTAATGAATAAAAAATGAATAAATTAAAATAATAATATATTATTTTTATGCATGAAATTATTTATGTTTACTAAGGTGCAGGAGTGGATAGTGTGACGTAACGCATTCATAATAGCATATGTCGTTACATAGTTAGGTCACGGACACAACTTTTTGATGAGTCATTGCGCTTGAATATTGTATGGCGATTGTTTTATTTCTAATTTCACGATGTAATTAAAACAATCGATATCCATGTTATTTTAAGTATTTTAACTAGTGTGACACGTGACTAAATTCACGTTATAATTATTCCTAAACATATATTTTTGTTATTTTTAAAATACCTACAAGTATACCGAAATTAAATATTTCTCTATTCTCCTGAAGTTTTTTCCATAAAGTGGAATTTATTCAAATTATATTATTAATTAATTTAATAGCCTCTTCGTCTTTTTATATAATGTTTATAACCCATTTACAGAGTCATTGAGTTTTCCTTTTTCTCGAAAAAAGGCCTAACGTCTGTACCAAATACAAATACAATATATATTATTAAGTAATACAATATTGTATTTGTATTTTTCTATTCAATCTATATTTTAAATCACCACAGAACCTAAACTGATTATATGGGAAAATAAACATTGAATACTATGAAATAAATAATACCACTCTAAGCAAATACCTGCTACGGTAACCCAGTAATAAGGTAATCACAACCCTCCCCCCCCCCCCCTAATTTACCCCCCTCTCCCCTCAGTTACGTCCCATTAAGTGTCAGTGTATCTTTACCTGTGGTGCAGTGAAGGTGATTGGTGTAGCGCTCTGCTCTTAGAAAACTTTCCACATCTTTCTTCTCCACATCCTCTTCAGCTAATTATCTGTGCTAAATATTCTGCTTGCGATTCACTCCAATAAATATCTAGATTGTGCTGAAAATATTAATGTCACTTTTGGCTTGTAGATCCAAATTATTCTATTCTAAAAAAAAAATCGATTTATTTTACTTCTAAATTACTAGGGTAGTTTACAAATTATCGGTCAGTTCCACATCTTCAACTATATAAGAAAAATCGGTATAATTTAAATGATAATTATTATATAGATTTTTTTTTGTATGAGCGAAGATGTGAAACTGTGCTAACTTACCCTCTGTTCGGTTGGTAGATCCAAATTATTTAATTCTAATGATATCAATATCATTTCACTTCTCAAAGCACTATTTTCTCTGTTAGATTTTATTTTTTGAAATGTTTCTCTGGTCCTCACTCATTCCAATGAACTTATCATATTTGAACAATAGAGTTAATATAGCGTGTTTTTCACTCTGTTTTCCACTCTCGCTCATTACAACTAATTAGTGTGTGAATATTCAATACGTTTCTCCTCAGGTTAATTCATGCGAAGTGTATGCTAATGAATGCAAAGTGTATGATGATGAATGTACAGTGAATACCTCAACCATGCCTAGTTTCGTCAGTTTTCAGTGGCAGAACAACAATCACACTAAAAAATCCGACAAGCCAACTCTAATAGACTCGGACACGATGTTGTGGAGTGATTTGGATTTTCCCTGGGATAGAAGTGACATTATGGACGATAGGAACATCCCCTGGTCCCAACCTGCCCAGGGTACATGGGGCAGAAACTCCAAACCCGCGTGTCCCTCATACGAGTTCACCATGAATGTCAGTAACAACGAGCGTAGTGAACGAGCACTGTCGAACCTGGATGTTAACGAACTCAGTAGAGGTCCCTCCAGTGGTGGTGGGGGGAAATACCAACCCCTCCGGGAGTCCCCCACCCCACCCAAAGCAAAGAAAAAATGCAACAAGAAAATATCCTGCGGTGGTGAAAAGATGCGTACCAGGAGAGATCTGGAAAATAGGACAGTGTCGGGACAGACCAGACAACTGGTTACAACTAGTGAACGCATGGCACTAGGCACCATCAATGGGGACACCAGTTACCGTACTAGTTATCAGGATAATTGTGATAACACTAGTAAAACCAATATACCTAGTGGTAGGTTACCCGGTAGTTTACCAGACTCTTTTGATAGTTTACCGCAGTCAAGTACCAATTTTACACAGTCTAGTACTAGTTTACCTAATTCTACATTACCTCAATCTAGTTTACCCCATTCTGGTCCCAGTTTACCTTCTTCTGGTCCTAGTTTGCCCCATTCTGGTCCTAGTTTGCCCAGTTCATCGAACTACTCGAGGAGTCAAATAGATCCCGTTGCGTTTCAGCGGTACTACGCAGACAGTGTTTTGGGGGTCCGTAAGCACCCCCGTGTGGGTGAGGACAGACCCCCTGGTGTGGCTAGGGGGGGCATGTGTGGGGGTTTGGGTCCCCTGTCCCTTGCCCTGGCCTTACCTGGCAAACTAGAGGGGCTACTGAAACTTCTAGCCCAGAGTTTGCATCTCGTACTCGCTGGATTCTGCTCAAGGTTTGTAGAAACTAGACTAAATTACCTCTTTAATATTTTAAACACTTTATTAACTAATTACATTGAAATTTATCCACTTTATAATTATTTTATCTTAGCTTTAAATGTTTATTTCAAATAGCTATTGTGTTTATTTAAACAAGGAATTTGTTAATCGTTATTGTTTTACTATTAATAAAATAAGGAAATGCTTGATGATCAATATATGTAATAGATTTATTTTCTGTTCCTGTTTATTACGTAAATAATTAATGATGATATCCTTACGTTTCTTATAATTTACTATTCTAAGAAAAAGTTATTTTATTTAGTACAATCCACTGCACTAAAAAATGCTATAAGAATAGCTATAAAATATTTATAGCTACTAAAACAAAGTGTCTAGTTGGAACTTCATATAACTAATTTCTCCACAAATATAACTCAGTAATAACATCATATTATTACAATATATCTTCTGAATCTCCTCCAGTGGATACACTAAACAATTTTTTACACAAAAAACTTTAACATAGTTTTTTGCCAATTCATCCCTTTTTTGTAGGATGTTTTTTCTCATCTCTTCAGTCTTTGTTTTGCGATGGGATTAATTGAGTGCCATTTCTTGTAGTACCTTTTCATTAATTGCCTCTTTTGTAACACTATTAATCATCTAACACTTTTACGATGAGTTATTTCAAGTGAATAAGATCCTAAAAAGTATAAATCGTGGATTATTTCAGTTCTACTCTGTTGATGGTTTGCCCAAATGTTAGTAGCATGCTTGTACCTCTAAATGTTTAGTTGGTTGGAGATACGAGTTACTGTTTGAATAAATATTAGCGTTATAGAGAGAGTTGGGTTAAATGGTTGGAAAGGTGTTTTAACCCATTATGCTATAAGGTGACATATGTGTCCTCTTAAAAGTGATGTATTATGCTCTTCATTTTTTGATATTTTCTTAAAGCGATTGGATAAACACAAGTGTAGTCTTTCATATTGTATAGTCACTGTGTACGCTTACATTAGTTAGCACAGTTGCCATTTTTTCTATATAATTTTTTAATCCATAAAAATTATATTTATGAAATTTTGTCAGTAATGCATGACAGGATTTGTATTGTGATTTAGTATTGACTCATCAATCTTACTCACCAAGCATTCGTTCATTTCATAGACTCTCTCATCATTCGTTCATTCTCATAACTGTACTCACACTCATACCCTCGCATCAGTGTTCTCATCAATCACTACTCTCATCACTCGCTACTCTCATCACTCGCTACTCTCATCACTCACTACTCTCATCACTCACTACTCTCATCACTCACTACTCTCATCACTCGCTACTCTCATCAATCACTACTCTCATCACTCGCTACTCTCATCACTCACTACTCTCATCACTCACTACTCTCATCACTCGCTACTCTCATCACTCACTACTCTCTTCACTCACTACTCTCTTCACTCACTACTCTCTTCACTCACTACTCTCTTCACTCGCTACTCTCATCACTCACTACTCTCATCACTCGCTACTCTCATCACTCGCTACTCTCATCACTCGCTACTCTCATCACTCGCTACTCTCATCACTCGCTACTCTCATCACTCGCTACTCTCTTCACTCACTACTCTCATCACTCTCTGTACTCATCACGTATCAGGTCATGGTCTACTCAGTGCAAGGTCTAACTAGTCAGAGGCATTGCTAACCTTCCTTTTCTTGTTCTCTCGTGTCTATGGTACCGTGCACCAGTTCATCAATATTTAAAAATTCATTAGAATAATAATTCTTTTTTTAAGACAATATTTTCCATTAAAAACGGTAAGAATAAAATCTTTACAAGAGGAAATTTCTTTCTGTAGTACGAGTGAGGGGTTGAGTCTCCTGAAGGGGTGGACCTGACCCTCTAAAATGATTATTCTTATTCAATTATTCTAATTCGTAATTATATCTAGTGTAAGACACCAGGAAGCTCTGTTTTAAATTGCTTGAGATTAGCGTTTCTAGATGTTGTTTAACAACCTCTGCCCTGTAGAACTAGACACTGTCCTTGGTATCTCTCTGTCTGGTGGTACCACTCTAGTTTAGATGGAAAAACCTAGCACCAATGTACAAAAACACACTGGTACTCGGATGTACCAATGGCAATTTGGTCTATACTTCACTATAAATACTTACAATACTCCATATATAATATAGGGTAAATTACGAATTATCGATCAGTTTCACATCTTCGGTCATATAAGAAAAAACGATATTACAATTATTATTTTTATTTTAGTTGGTATCCATGGATGTCATGAATACCAACTAAAATAAAAATTGTAACATCGTTTTTTCTTATGCGACCGAAGATATGAAACTGATCGATAATTCGTAATTTATCCTATCTATGAAAACAATGTATAGTTGCGTCTTCATTTTCCTCTTAATCTCCTTTGGTCCCACCGTAATTTTCTCTCTGGGATGTGACGCGTCAATTCTTGTTACATAATTACTAAAGTGCATTGTTTAACCCTTCACTGCCTGCAGTGTGATTGAAGTTAAAGTGCAATTTCACAATATTACTACTTTTATGGTTGAATAAGAAAGAAAAATAACACGTTCGCACTTCTATTTATATAATAAAAACCTGATTTATTTATTATTCTGATTTGAAAATATAATTCTAATATTATTTTGTCATTATTTTCACGTAGAAATATCCTATCTAATTTAGTTCACGTAACAGTTAATTAGTGCAATTAAATCTCTTTTTATCACCTCAAATAAGGCATATCATATATCAAACAGTTAACTAATTTAGTTCCTAGTTATCGAACGGGTTCACATTTCCAATTACCCCAAATTCCTTGGATAATAATAATTAAATTGCTCCCATTTTCCTTCTAACAAGGAATTGCTGAACCAATTCCAAGACTTCTCAGTAAATAGTTGATATTCTTTTTTCCCTCTTTTCATTTGATTAGATATAGAGGAAAATACAATTTCAATTGAAATTGCTCTCTTACCACTTCCTTGTCTTTTGGGTTAAATATATTTTGAATTGTATTAGTTACGTAGTTTGACTGAGACTCGCTTCCACGTTCAACATTTTCACGTGTAACGGGCCGTACACACGCAGAGTCTGTATCACACCTGCAGGTATCATGGATACCAATAAAAATAAATAACTATTATATCGTTTTATCTTATATTCTAGTGGAAAAAGTAGGAGGAGCTTAGCAAAAAGTCTGGTGGAAAGACCTAAAAAACTCTTGCGTGTGTACGGCCCTTTAGGTACCCTAGTAACCAAGTGATATTTGAAGCTGTTCACTAAGGAAAATGAATGTCCAAACTACAATTGAGTTACGCAGTTCAAGCATAGATGTATACCAAGGCTGAGTGATAAATGTCATTAGTCAATTCTCTACAGTGTATCTAGTCTGTATCAAGGGTACACTCCCTTCTATCTATTCTACTGCATTACAATAAGATCTTTTTATTATCTGTATCAAGGATACGCTACTAAAACAGCTGAGTCACTCGTTCATTAACAGGGATACGGTAGTTGAATTTATAATGAGGTTTTGGCGGGTGCTTCGGAACTATTTATTATTGACATTTCTGACGTCAGTGTATACAAGAGACTTTGAAGTAGCCGTCAGATTGGTAAATGGATCTAAGAACAAAGTCACCAACCATGAGTCTCTGACTCATGCATAAAAAATAGAGGAACATAGTTGCCTATGCATGTGCCTGCATTGTTTATCAAAGCTATATGTGCGAAGATTAGTCTATAGCCATTACCACTAGAACTAAGTATCGTACTTATTTTTATTTTATTGGTATCCATGATACCTGCAGGTGTCATGGATACCAATAAATATATGCGTCTTCTTATATTAACCATTAAGCACCTACCACTTAGTGAGATACTAATGTTCGAAAGGTAAAAACCAGTCGCAATGACTGATTGGTAGTTCTAGTTTTTGTCAGAGCAATTCAAGATGCTCTTTAGGGTGAGTGGAAGGTATGATGTGGAGCAGACTGCACTTCCTTGAACAGCAAAAAGTACTGTGAGAATAAAAACAAAGGGTCAAGGCGATTAGTTCCGTTACCACAAAATCAGCGCAAACACAGTCTTTGTCACTCTGACCTACTTTAACGGGTTAATTGACAACTCCTTTGACGATTTGAATAGCTGTCGGTGATGTTTGTTCATATTTACGCTTCATAGGTTAGTTAAATATGATATGTACAGATCTAGTTGAATTGCCATTTTTCATAAACATGACTATCTTTAGAGGTCAAATGTAACTCAAGTTCAACATTGGGTCAAAATGACCTTATTTCAATAGACAATTTCTCCAATGGAAAAATACTTGAGTTACTGTAATTAAAGAAGCTGAGTTACTGAAATCACTTGTATGAATTCTATCGTCAAAAATCAAACTTTAGAACTAGTGATAGAACACCTACGAACACTAGTTATAACTTTAGAACTAGTGCTGCTAGAACACATGCACTAGTTTATTTTGAAATTAATAATTTTTACAATTGAAACGTATCCCGGCGTTCCAATTGAATTGACTATTTTAAGGGAATATTTTGTTTAAAAAAAATGAGAACTAGTGCTAGAACACCTACCAACACTAGTTCTAACTTCATAACTAGTATTCACTCTCTGTGTGTTAGTTAGTGGGTGTGAGCTGTACGAATTATCAAGGTTTGGGTGTGTGGAATAACTTGCTAATGAAACTAATGAGAACACTGCAATAAAAGAGAAAGAAACAACAATAAAAAAGGTAATTAGAAAAATAATGAAAGACCTTGGCCAGGTTAATTAATTAATAATTTAGAGAGTCTTAAGATGTTGTCGCCAAGTTAGATAATTAAATATAATTTCTGACTTTATTTGTAATGTACAATGAATGATTAAATTGATTATAAGTTACGTTTGCATTTTTCATCTAATCATTTATCGTTGTAGATAGGGTAAGTTACGAATTATCGGACAGTTACACATCTTCGGCTATATAAGAAAGAATGAACGATATTATAATTGTTATTTTATTTTAATTGGTATCCATGATAGCTGCAGGTATCATGGATACCAACTAAAATAAAATAACAATTATAATATAGTTTTTTCTTATATAACCGAAGATGTGAAACTGATCGATAATTCGTAATTTACCCTAGAGGATCTTTTTATTATTGATCATAATTTTATTCCTTTGAATTTGAAGAATTTGATGCCGTTAATACTTAGTTACCAAAGTATCAGGTTTGAATCCTTTGATATTTAATATAATGTATAATAAGGTCAGTAGTTCAAACGGTAGTAACTCTTAACATTATGACTTCAAAATATATAATCTGGATAAAGCTACTTGAATAGTTCTTGTATTCAATAATTAGAAGTCAAATTAGAATGTGTAAAAGAATAATAACTCGGGAACATGTTAATTTTTTATGTTCTATATATAAATACAAATACACGATATAACTGAATATATGAAGCGATGCATGAAATGGAACTATTCAAATATTTGATTATTTAAATTGCCCTCCACCCCCTTTATTGCATCTCCCCCACCTCAGGGTTAGACCCCCCTCCTTGCATCACCCCCCCCCCCCTTTAGGGTACTCCCCCAGGGGTGCTATCTTGACTGCATTCATGCATATCATCAGTAGTGCAATGACTGCCTGCACAGTGACCTGCCGTGAACTCACGCAGGTCACTGTGCACTCACAGCAACCGTCACTGTTACACCTCACTGCAACTGTCTCTGTGACTACCCTGCAACGGTCACTGTGTCTTCACTACAACGGTCACTGTGTCCTCACTACAACGGTCACTGTGTCCTCACTACAACGGTCACTGTGTCCTCACTACAACGGTCACTGTGTCCTCACTACAACGGTCACTGTGTCTTCACTACAACGGTCACTGTGTCCTCACTACAACGGTCACTGTGTCCTCACTACAACCGTCACTGTGTCCTCACTACAACGGTCACTGTGTCCTCACTACAACGGTCACTGTGTCCTCACTACAACGGTCACTGTGTCCTCACTACAACGGTCACTGTGTCCTCACTACAACGGTCACTGTGTCCTCACTACAACGGTCACTGTGTCTGCCCTGCAACGGTCACTGTGTCTGCCCTGCAACGGTCATTGTGACTGCCCTGCAACGGTCATTGTGACTGCCCTGCAACGGTCATTGTGACTGCCCTGCAACGGTCATTGTGACTGCCCTGCAACGGTCACTGTGTCCTCACTACAACGGTCACTACCCCGTTCTTTTCTTTCTTTAAGATGTTCACGCATTGTCTGTCATTGGTGTACTATCATTGGTAGAAATATCTATTAGATTGTACCTACCTGGGATAACAACATAGAATATTATGTGGGACCACCTCTCTTAATCTTCTAAGACCCCACCATAACTTTCTCCCTTAATCTTCCATGGCCCCACCATAACACTCCGTTACTTCTTCCTTACCTGTTATCTTCACCCTTTTCACATGTGGTCAAGTGCACCGTCACTTCTGTCCCCTTATCTTTCTTATCTTCTTTTCTAGCCACAGAGATTTGCATGCAGTTTCTATGTTCTTTTGACCCCACCACTAAACACTGGAAGCTATAACACTATGTTATTTGTCATGTACCTACTGCTTCTTTTAAAGATTATATTTTAAAATAAAACTATCGGTTGAATTTAAATTTAGTTCCTTTATTATTAGTGATATTGCATATGAAGTGTGATATATTAAAGTTTAAATGAATAATAATTATTAATTTAGACATGGTACACACATGTTTATGTTGCCTATTCAGTTCATACCTCATGACGTCATCACGTCCATTGCAACTACGTGAGATGTATTTTTCGCAACTATGTCACGTGATACACTACATAGAAACTGTATAGACCTTTGATATCACGTTAACAGGTCTCTATTGTTCTGTTTCTGTGGCCAGAAACGTTCCTTACATTCAATTTAATTTATTAATCAATGAATTTAATAACAATCGCTAATAAAGTTAGGGTAGGCTCTGAGTTATCGAACAGTTCCACATTATCAATCATGAAGAAAAGAACAATATTTCAAAATTGAACTCATTCTTTCAATTGGTATCCACGATACCTGCATGTATCGTGGATACCACAATTATTACAGGTATCATGGATACCAATTTAAAGATTGAGTTAAATTTCATACATTTTGTGGACTTATTCCTATTATAGTGAAAATAGGCCTATGATTTATTCTTCACATACACAGCTGGTGACAGTGAGTTGCCAGTTAGTCTTTTTGATGTTTATAGCTATGGACTCATTTCAATGCACACAGAGACTGACTGTGTCTCTTGTTACTATGTATTATGTCACACAGACCACTCTATTCACACACTGAAAAGAACTGATATAACCTAGATATACTAATTGACTAAATGTAGTCATTACATTAATTATGGTACCTATATGGTCTTTACATCGCTCAAATGACTGGCAATTTTATTCGCAAATTACGTGCTTTGGTCGAAGAGATCCAGTTTTTGATAAATCATATTTTCGTATTGGAAAATCGTTAGTTGGCAGTCATTGCACTGACGATAATATCGAAATGCTATCGGTATCGTTACCGATAAATGTCAGGTGTGAAAGAAGTCCCTCTATCAATCACTGCAGTGGACTAATTGAATTAGTTATGCATTATATTGAAAGGGTAACATTATAGAGGCTATGAAAGGGGCACTGTGTACCCTACAGTGCATTGGTACACTATAGGGGCACTGTGTACCATACAGTGCATTGGTACACTATAGGGGCACTGTTTACCATACAGTGCATTGGTACACTGTTTCAGGGGTCACTGCCCCCTTCAACACAACCCATTGACTTTCTTTGGTACACATCAGTACCATATTGAAGTTCTGTAGGGCGAATATTATTTTATTAATAAATATTATGCTTTTGTTTTAATTTCAATAGATTTTCTACTAATGAAAAAAAAAATTAAAATCATAATAAAATTTTAAATCTGATTAACGGATCAAAAATACGATTTTATATATTATATTTTCAATTCCAAAATATATCTAAAATTCTAAATCATTGCCAATGTGTTTCTAAATCATTGTCAGTGTGTTTCTAAATCATTGTCAATGTGTTTCTAAATCATTGCCAGTGTGTTTCTAAATCATTGTCAGTGTGTTTCTAAATCATTGTCAATGTGTTTCTAAATCATTGCCAGTGTGTTTCTAAATCATTGTCAGTGTGTTTCTAAATCATTGTCAATGTGTTTCTAAATCATTGCCAGTGTGTTTCTAAATCATTGTCAGTGTGTTTCTAAATCATTGTCAATGTGTTTCTAAATCATTGTCAGTGTGTTTCTAAATCATTGCCAATGTGTTTCTAAATCATTGTCAGTGTGTTTCTAAATCATTGCCAGTGTGTTTCTAAATCATTGTCAGTGTGTTTCTAAATCATTGTCAATGTGTTTCTAAATCATTGCCAATGTGTTTCTAAATCATTGTCAGTGTGTTTCTAAATCATTGCCAGTGTGTTTCTAAATCATTGCCAGTGTGTTTCTAAATCATTGCCAGTGTGTTTCTAAATCATTGCCAGTGTGTTTCTAAATCATTGTCAGTGTGTTTCTAAATCATTGCCAGTGTGTTTCTAAATCATTGCCAGTGTGTTTCTAAATCATTGCCAATGTGTTTCTAAATCATTGCCAGTGTGTTTCTAAATCATTGTCAGTGTGTTTCTGAATCATTGCCAGTGTGTTTCTAAATCATTGCCAATGTGTTTCTAAATCATTGCCAGTGTGTTTCTAAATCATTGCCAATGTGTTTCTAAATCATTGCCAGTGTGTTTCTAAATCATTGCCAGTGTGTTTCTAAATCATTGTCAATGTGTTTCTAAATCATTGCCAGTGTGTTTCTAAATCATTGTCAGTGTGTTTCTAAATCATTGCCAGTGTGTTTCTAAATCATTGTCAATGTGTTTCTAAATCATTGCCAGTGTGTTTCTAAATCATTGTCAGTGTGTTTCTAAATCATTGCCAATGTGTTTCTAAATCATTGCCAGTGTGTTTCTAAATCATTGCCAGTGTGTTTCTAAATCATTGCCAATGTGTTTCTAAATCATTGCCAGTGTGTTTCTAAATCATTGTCAGTGTGTTTCTAAATCATTGCCAATGTGTTTCTAAATCATTGCCATTATGTTTCTAAATCATTGCCAGTGTGTTTCTAAATCATTGCCAGTGTGTTTCTAAATCATTGCCAGTGTGTTTCTAAATCATTGTCAGTGTGTTTCTAAATCATTGCCAGTGTGTTTCTAAATCATTGCCAATGTGTTTCTAAATCATTGCCAATGTGTTTCTAAATCATTGCCAGTGTGTTTCTAAATCATTGCCAGTGTGTTTCTAAATCATTGCCAGTGTGTTTCTAAATCATTGTCAGTGTGTTTCTAAATCATTGTCAGTGTGTTTCTAAATCATTGTCAGTGTGTTTCTAAATCATTGCCAGTGTGTTTCTAAATCATTGCCAGTGTGTTTCTAAATCATTGCCAGTGTGTTTCTAAATCATTGCCAGTGTGTTTCTAAATCATTGCCAGTGTGTTTCTAAATCATTGCCAGTGTGTTTCTAAATCATTGCCAGTGTGTTTCTAAATCATTGCCAGTGTGTTTCTAAATCATTGCCAATGTGTTTCTAAATCATTGCCAGTGTGTTTCTAAATCATTGCCAGTGTGTTTCTAAATCATTGCCAATGTGTTTCTAAATCATTGCCAGTGTGTTTCTAAATCATTGCCAGTGTGTTTCTAAATCATTGCCAGTGTGTTTCTAAATCATTGCCAATGTGTTTCTAAATTATTGCCAGTGTGTTTCTAAATTATTGCCAGTGTGTTTCTAAATCATTGCCAGTGTGTTTCTAAATCATTGCCAGTGTGTTTCTAAATCATTGCCAGTGTGTTTCTAAATCATTGCCAGTGTGTTTCTAAATCATTGCCAATGTGTTTCTAAATCATTGCCAGTGTGTTTCTAAATCATTGCCAGTGTGTTTCTAAATCATTGCCAGTGTGTTTCTAAATCATTGCCAGTGTGTTTCTAAATCATTGCCAATGTGTTTCTAAATCATTGCCAGTGTGTTTCTAAATCAGTCCCAACATTAATTCTTTTTCCCCTAATCAGTTGACTTCCATTAAAAGTTTGTGTCTCTTTTCTAAACTTCAGACGAGTTCTTCTATTTCTGAACCTCTAAAACCTCTGATAACTTCTAGAACCTCTTTCCCAGGCAACCAAATGATGTGCTATCTCTCTAGAGCAGTGGTCCTTAGAGTATTTTCTCGCACACCCTTTGCAGTTCTCAGGTACCCCCTGAGCATTGTATTGCATCGAAATAGATTGAAAAGATACAGTTGTAATATATTTGAGCACTATTATATGAGCATTTAAATTGAAATATAAAAAAGTTAGGAAAATGAATGATGTTAACAGCAATTACCGAACTTATTAATAGATACCCCCTATAAACAATCCAGGCCCCAAGAATTCTTCCCACTTCAAGAACCACTGCTGTTTGAATTATCGGTACCTCTATTATGTTTTATTTCTTTAGTGAAATGTTTTGAATAACTCACTATGTTTCAGATAAATTCTTAGGTGGATGAAAACTTAAATCATATGACCGAAGATGTGGAACTGACCGATAATTCGTCACTTGCCCTGCATGGTGTCGTAACGTTTCAATCACCACGTTACGTCATGCGTGTTGTCTCACGTGTAGTTCATTGTCACGCAATAACGTGTGTTATTGTGCGTAGAATAACGTGTGTTAATTAGCTACATGAGATGGTAATTACTTTAAAGGTGAAAAGTAATGGTAAATTATATAAATATAATTATTTCGTGAAAAAGCTTGTAATTAAATCTTATGTAAATTAAAGGTTACTTTAAATTTCAAAAAAAATTCTATGTTTATTATTAGAAATTGATCCATAGTATATACTTCACTAAACTCATTTCAAGTGGTATTGAAATGATTTGAAATTAGAGAATGAAAATAAGGCATTAAATAATATTTTTTATAGTGTTCTCTCCACATCGAATGTATTTAAATATTTTGACGTCTATATTAACTCATTAGAATTTTCATCCTTAATTTAGTTCACATCTGGTGATTGATGCTTTACCCTATGCTTTAATTAAATGGTACCCATTTCACAACATTGAATACCAGCCTCTAACTTTACTGCCTTTGTTTCAATTTTTTGGATTAGAGTTCATAGCCCCCCGTTACCCCCCCCCCCCCTTTGCCACCCACACAAACACGTGCCCCCTTAAAGGGGAGCGTAGACCCCTTAGAGAAAGAGTAGCTACTACGCAGCAATGGGGTCAAACTATCAACCACCGAACACAACCATTTACCCTATGATAAAGGGGGACATTAATTAAGAATATATTACATTAATATTTAATAGGAACGTAGTCATAATAATTCATAATGATAAAATAAATAAACTCGTTCAATTTACCGTATGAAAAAGTGGGGCATTATTTATAAAATACATAATAAAAACATATTTAAAAATACATAATAAAAACATATTTAAAAAGTTTGACCCACAGTTTATTTTCTTTAGGTACATAATAATGTAAATAAACTGTTCAATATTATCTCCTGTTAAATCAATCATCTCGTTCTAAGAAGTGCTATTGTTGTTTGTTGTTCTCTTTGTTGTGCTAAGTTGTGTTCACGGTCATAGCAGTTCTACGCAGTGACGCACATACGACACATTGCGTCACGATAGTAACGAACAACTGCCTTGGCACTAGAAATATACCAACCAGTTAACTTCACTGGTTGGTATATTTCAAACATTTGCATCTAATAAAATTATCATTGGTAGATGCTTGAAATTTTTATTTTTAGTATAACGAGATACTTATCGTTATTTTAGTTGGTATCCATGATACCTGCACGTATAATGGATACCAAATAAAACAAGTGTCTAGTTCTATTAAAAATCATGAAACAATAATTCTAGTATCTACCAATAATAATTTTATAAGAAACAAATATTTGAAAAGTAGAAAGCAGTCAAATTGACTATTTAATAATTCTAGTGCTAACTTTAGTTGAAAGCACATTAAATCATACCAAATAATAAGTTCAAAACGTTAGTCATTTTATTACCTTCATATATCTAAAAGCTATCATTTGCCAAATCTCAATTGATACGTTTATAATGGCACCTTGTAGCTTTTCTGCATCAAAGAGCACAAGTCACTTCAGATTGTATCGAATATTCTATATACTATAAGAAGACATATAAATATTAAGAATTAATCTTCTATACCGAAAACCGAAGAGAAATACTTAATTAGTGGCCATGGCTACGGGTCACACTAATATTAATCATTCACAAAAATCAATAGTTTTGAGAGTCGATAATAATTCAGTTAAAGTATTGATATAGTACGTACTTGCATTTAAGTATAATCCAGTTATCTTCATTGAATTGCCATAGGATAAAGTTTGCCTCATGCTTATCTTCTATAGTCTATTACATTATGTTAGGCCTTACTGACTCATGCTTATCCTCTATTGCCTCACGTTATGCCTCTTCTTTCCTCCTGCTTCTACTCCCGTAAATGGGCACTAGTGAGCAAGACACTTCTGGCACACTGGGCACTAGTGAGTTAGACACGGCACACTGGGCAGTAGTGAGTTAGACACGGCACACTGGGCAGTAGTGAGTTAGAAACGGCACACTGGGCAGTAGTGAGTTAGAAACGGCACACTGGGCAATAGTGAGTCTAAACTATGCGTCTAAAATACCCAATGTGTTTTTAATGGTATTAAATTCGTTATAATAATATTGCGACTCTTGAATATTGCTAAAATGCGCAATGCTTATCTAGAATACTTGTAAGATGCGCAATATAGGTATTCATTATACCAGATGCTTTGTATCTGTGATACTCTCTATCATAGTAAATAAATAGATAAGTATGCTAAGTTTCGAATTCATTGACGGTGAACTTGATCGATTCTTCAGAAACGATGTAAATAAATGGCGTTGCATAGAGTACTGTCAAATATTATAAGTATTATTAGTTGAATATTATAAATGAATAGAGTGTAAAACGTGATAAAAATAATTTCATGTAAGTTGATTTCTATGAAAATGCACATTTAACTGAATAATAGCACATTTTTTATTTAAAAACAAATAGAAAATATCTTGTGTGACGTCACTCATAATAATTTCGGATGTTCCAATATTGTACTTAGTATACTTCTCTATTTATTTACTATGCTCTCTATTTTTTACTGCTCATTCGAAACTATCAATTCATCTATTTTTTCTTCATATACGCTGTTACTAATTTTACCATAGCAACATTGATAAGTGATCTATGTGTCGATAAGTAGTATTGCCGAGGCTGAGTGCCTCATCACAAAACCAATAGTGCGCTATGTGATGACTTTTACTTCATTGCGAGGATAGTAAAAACTAAATAGGAATTACACAAGCTGCTTTGATGGTCACTTAACCGTATTAACCGAAGCGTGTATCGGCCACAGTACTGACATCCATAAATAATATTTAACAGTTCACTGCATTTTGTATGTGTGGTACGTAATAGATACTATAATTTCCAATATACAGCAACAGAAATATAAAACTTAAATAGTTACCCTTTGTAGCCTTCTTTAAGATATTAAGAAGTTATCTCAGTCTCCATTCAAATGATTTATTTTGTGCGAATTTTCCTCATCGACTGGTTGGACACATGTGTATGTTTTATTCATTAGAACCTATGTGAATGCTTACATTAAGCTTAGCACAATTCTCTTGTAAAAAAATATTAAATAAATTCTTGCTGTTTGTTCAATATTCTCAGTTGGCCTATATATTTCAAGGATATTATTTAATGAAATCACATTCAAATTAATTCAGAGCAGAATGGCTTGAGGAAAACGAATGAACATCAAAAATTAGAATAAAAGTTTTTATATGAGAAGTATTATAGATTATTAATATTGAGATGTCTATGTTTGCATTTAGGGTAAGTTACGAATTATCGGTCAGTACTACATCTTGGGTCACAAATAAGAAAAAAAAAACAATATAATAGTAATTGTTATCATTACACAGTGCTTTCTAATACTTCTGCAACCCGGGTTTGCAGAAGTATTAGAAAGCACTGTGTAATAATAACAATTTTTATATTGTTTTTTCTTATATGTCCGAAGATGAATTCTATATTTGATGTGTAACAATACTTGTTTCCCCCACTATAACTCATACAGTGAAGGGTTACTTCCACAATAAGTGTCGCAATGGTGTTCTAACTATCAGTTAATAACTTGGCGTTAAATGAGCTACGTAAAATAGTACATGAGTAATTAAAAAGTCTCCATTGTTTAGCTTTGTCATGTTGCTGTCATCACACACACAAAGTGTTATGCAACCAACACCACTTTGTTAAACCAGTTAGTTATGACTAATAGGGTAAGTTACGGGTTATTGCATGCATCCACGTTTTCGACCATAAAGAAAAAAGTACATAATAATTAATATAATAAATATATTGAAATGTACTTCATGTGAAAGTTTTTTTTTTTTTCAAAGTATTATATTTTGGTGGGACAACTCGTCATAAGTCACTCAAACCACCGCACTGAACCACCAGTCACAGAATACATGAGAAATTAAATGAGTATTAATATTTTTCATTAGGCATTAATTAGAATAATTATGTGGATAATATATTTCTTAGACAATAGGTAATGGTAACTGTAATGATTACACCGTTACCAAGTGATGAATAGCTCCTTATAGCCTTCCTATCGGCAATATGTGTTTAGTGTAATTGTTTCAGTGGTTGAACAAATCAATTCCGGGTTGATGTTACAGTGACCAGTGATGTAATGTGTGTAAATAGAACACACTGAGGTGTGTAAATAGAACACACTGAGGTGTGTAAATAGAACACACTGAGGTGTGTAAATAGAACACACTGAGGTGTGTAAATAGAACACACTAAGGTGTGTAAATAGAACACACTAATGGGTTAGCTGTGACAAACTCATACCGTAGCACTGATACAGGGTGAGATTAACGTAGCTTAGATACAAACGCAAAACTAATTTAAATACAATAGCTACGTTTCATTTACAATCACCTCTTCATTTTCCTCTCACATCCGTGAGTTCAGTCACTGGTGCTTGTGACCATTCCTTTGGTATATGGATGTATTTTCAGAGTAGCTTTTCTGCATCCAAGAGCATTGCTTGGTTGTAGGTTTGTTCATTGTATGGCTCTTTCTTAAAAGTCTAATATACATTTTGTATCTTATCTCAAAATATTCTCTGTGGAAACTACTCTAGAGCTACTAAATCATATCTATTGATTCTAATTACCAGTATTCATTACCGATAAATCAGGTTGTTATTCTCTTTAGCATATCGGTGTCTGTTCATCCGTTCGACCATCGGTAATCAATATTCCATTAACCTATATACATGTATATATAATCAGCTGCACAGATCAGTGTGCTGTGCAGCATATGTTTGATGCTGTGTGTCATTTCATTTTAGCGCCGCGATTTTGAATTCTGTTCTGAAACTAATTAGAAACTTTGAAGCAATGGTTGTTTTTTTGTATTCATTCTCAGATTGCGCTCCATGTTCCTCTGTAGAAGTTTCATGCCTGTTTCCCCGATATTGCATCACAATATTTTTAGTCTTTAGAATCCTTCTCTAATTTTTATATTTTGTGTCTATTTTATGTATTTTTTTAGTTTTTACCTTGATCTGGTCATGTCTCTTGTGAATCCTAATATTGGGTACATTTTACTGCATTTAAATTAATATTATGGGATACACTAATCTATTCAGTTTTCATAATATGTTGTATATGAATATGCTAGCGCAAGCGCTTTCGATTTTATAGATCATCAGGAGTCATTCACAACATTTTGTTGAACATCAGGATTTTATCAGGATTACAATACACAAAAGCTGATATATCTTTTCAGTGTACCGTGTAGTGGCTAGGAAGGGATGTTTTCAGTGTATCTACCGTGTAGTGGCTAGGAAGGATCTTTTCAGTGTACCGTGTAGTGGCTAGGAAGGGATGTTTTCAGTGTATCTACCGTGTGGTGGCTAGGAAGGATCTTTTCAGTGTACCGTGTAGTGGCTAGGAAGGGATGTTTTCAGTGTATCTACCGTGTAGTGGCTAGGAAGGATCTTTTCAGTGTACCGTGTAGTGGCTAGGAAGGGATGTTTTCAGTGTATCTACCGTGTGGTGGCTAGGAAGGATCTTTTCAGTGTACCGTGTAGTGGCTAGGAAGGGATGTTTTCAGTGTATCTACCGTGTAGTGGCTAGGAAGGATCTTTTCAGTGTACCGTGTAGTGGCTAGGAAGGGATGTTTTCAGTGTATCTACCGTGTAGTGGCTAGGAAGGATTTTTCAGTGTACCGTGTAATGGCTAGGAAGGGATGTTTTCAGTGTATCTACCGTGTAGTGGCTAGGAAGGATCTTTTCAGTGTACCGTGTAGTGGCTAGGAAGGGATGTTTTCAGTGTATCTACCGTGTAGTGGCTAGGAAGGATTTTTCAGTGTACCGTGTAGTGGCTAGGAAGGGATGTTTTCAGTGTATCTACCGTGTAGTGGCTAGGAAGGATCTTTTCAGTGTACCGTGTAGTGGCTAGGAAGGGATGTTTTCAGTGTATCTACCGTGTAGTGGCTAGGAAGGATCTTTTCAGTGTACCGTGTAGTGGCTAGGAAGGGATGTTTTCAGTGTATCTACCGTGTAGTGACTAGGAAGGATTTTTCAGTGTACCGTGTAGTGGCTAGGAAGGATCTTTTCAGTGTACAGTGTTATTCAGTTTGAATTACATTGTAACATAGTGTATTTCCCCTATTTAGTATATATAAGTACATAATAAATACACTTCCCTTTATTTTTCCCCACATACCTTGGCAGTTCTAAATGCAGTCACGTGATACAAAGAAAACATCGTGGAGACAAAGGTCACTAACGGCAAAGATACATTTTAGTACATTTGCTTTGTTCTATAGCAACTCTATAGTTTTTGTCACAAAATATAGGTTAAAAAAATGTATTTAAATCATATATAGATAAATTCTCTCTCACATTTCATTTATATTTTATTAAATATTAAGGGTTTTTTGTTGCAGTGTTATTCAATTATTCTTCTATTTAGATTCAAATAGCTTTAAATAATAGAACAACTGCTGGTATCCATGATACCTACATCTATCATGGATACCAATTAAAATAAATTAATTAATTTTTCTTATATGGTCGAAAATGTGGAACTGTTTGATTACTAGCAACTTGCCCTATTTTTCATAGTGCTATGTTCTTTTTCGAGGGTAGATGTTGATGTGCGTCTTACCTGCTAGACTGTAACCGCCTGGTGGTGTCATGCGAGGCAATTGACTAAATAGACAATAATTGAAGATGTGAGGAGGTGCGATGTGAAGAAACAACTCTTACCCTGTTGTGCGTATAAACAACTTACCCTGTTGTGCTTATAAACAACCACCAATAGTTGTAAATAAATTGCATAGTGAAGGGTTAAAAGTTAATATAGTTATTTGACATTATATTAAAATAACGTATAATTATGTTATTCATAACATTTATCTAATTCTAAAGGATTTAATAAAGTGGTATTTAAATAACACTTTAGCCACTAGATGGCACACATCACGCATTTATAGTCTACAGTTGTTGTTGCGCACTGGTTTGTTATTTGGTAATGTTGAATCTTCAAAAACAATTGACAAACGATGTGCGATGTTTAATAGAATATTACATTGTTTAAATGTAGCTATCTTCAATATGAAATCTGTAATTAGAATTATTTATGACTACTTTCTATACGCTTATCCTGTAGAAAATAAATTATCCATCTTCATCTTCTCTCCATCTTGCCTATCCATCTTCTCTCCATCTTGCCTATCCATCACCATAACTCTCCGGTAAGACCACCTCTACGCTTTTTTCTCGTTACATCCGTGCACGTTTTTGCCGTTACCGTTGTTTGACTGTTACAAACAGTAACTGTTACCACCTCACAGGTAGCCACTCTGTTACCGCACAGTGGTAATTAGAGGTGTGCTTACAGGTAAACAACTTCAACTTACAATGTCTTAGGGTAAGTTAGGCTAAGTTACGAGTTATCGGTCAGTTACACATCTTCGGCCATATAAGAAAAACTATTTAGTTTTTTTTTTTCAGTTGGTATCCATGATACCTGCTAGTATCATGGATACCAATTAAAATTAAAATAATGATTATCTTTATTTTCCTATATGATCGAAGATGTGTAACTGTCCGATAATTCATAACTTAGCCTTCCTAATCCTTATCTATCAGGAGTATGAAATAGACAGTAGAGTTCCTCAGTTCCGAACAACTGAACAGTCCGTAAATTTTTCATAATAATGTACTAAGCGAAATAAAGAAAGAAAAAGTTTTGAAATATAGTATTTTATATACCTAAAAACAACACATTTTATGTAATATAAGTTGAAAGAATACCTTTTTTCCTAAGAAATAATTCAATTTTCTCATTTCTCTTTAATTCCTAATTTTTGACGTAATGTAAAGGAACTTCTCTTTCTTTTGTTGCAATCAACATTTCCATATGAGAGTCCATTGTATTAGGGTTGATTTTATTGTAAAATATGACAGTAACCAATAAAAAAGTCACAATTTTTTTTAACAAAATCACAACTTATCTAAATAAAATTAATGGCCATAAATTTTGTATTCCATTACAAATATGTAATTAATCTGTAAATATTATGAAATATATACTGTGTAATTTCCCGAAAAAGTAGCGGAAATTATAGAACTATGACGTATTAATGTAAGAGGTTTTAACGTTACTTAATTTATATAATTTTTGACGTTACTTAATTTATATAATTTTTTATGATGAGTTCAATGGATGAATTTGCTGTTTGTTCATTTAAAACTCGTGAACTCTGCACTGATTGCCCTAGTTTGCAAGGTGATAATCAGCTGCCATCTTTTCTTCAATAGTGATTATTTATAATCATCGGTAAAAAAATTTATCTATCTTCGACTATTGAACGATAGTTACGTATGTTTCAAATCGCTCATAGAATATCGTCTTTCGTCGGACATATCCAACAATAATTTTCGAAATTGTGGTGCTGTGCAATAAAATACTATGAATAATCATCTCGCATGTCTGTCATACCCTTCAATATTAATTGAGTTATAATTGTTTTTCGACTATTTTTCTTACTGACATATAACTACACAATTGAAATAATGGTACCGATACCTTATAGAACAACAGATTGTTTTGATAACAAAATCTAACATTTCAATTGTGACACTTTTTGGTAAATGTAGAAAAGCTGAACGAATTTGACGGCAGTGAAACAGCGTAACTGTCGCGCGAAATAGCAAGGCGTGACGTGCGCAGTCTTGTGCGTACACACCTCTCAAACATTTCATTGTGACAAAACTCTCTGAAAATTATCTTTCACTTTTTCTCAACATGATATTTGTGTACAGTGTAGCCTGAGAAAAATGGGCATTAAATCTATATTTATGTTTTCATCTAATGATAATTCATGTACCTATATGACCTCAAAGTTAAATGAAGCACTATAACTCTACTAATATCCTTATCACTAAATATCTCTAAAGAATTCCTAATTTTTTTTCCACTCAAACTCTATTTTTTTATCTGAAGCATCCTATTAAATTTCTCCCATAAATTTATAATGTTTGTAAGACCATATATATTAATATATAGAATAATATCACCTTTGCTGTATTTAGGATACGGATTGTTGTTCGTCCTCTCACATGGATACGTACCCTAGATAGTACCTACCAAATTAATAATACAGTAAAATTTGTACTTGGCTGTTACTCTTACGAATAAATAATCATTATGAATTAATTAAATATAATCACTTAAAGTACTTTTCACAACTTTATTTATAATTTAGTAGAAGCTCTTAGCTCGTACTAACAAATACCTCTTTCTTTTCTCGCAGAAAAGCGCGGCGCAAAGAGCGCGAGAGCCCCGCAAGTGAGCAGGAGCACAAACTGTACCTGGAGGAGGCGGTGCTGGAGAGGAAGATACCAGAGACAGACCTCAGGCAGCTGGTGGAGCTACCCCCGGGACTGGGCTACCACGAGTGGCTTGCATCCCACAGTGAGTGCATCCCTATTGTAGTTATAGCATCCCACAGTGAGTGTATCCTTATTGTAGTAAGTTACGTTAGTCACCCCCGAGACTGGGGTACAGTAAATCTACTTAGTTATAAAGTTCTGAGTTATAAAGCACTCGAGTTATGAAGGAATGCACTTTGAGTTATAAAGCAATTTTCTATGTTTAAACTATTGAAATTGTTATGAGTCATAGATATCCCTCTATGACCTTAGTTTTCTCTGATATTAATCATAGAAAACTACATAGTGCACCTAAGATATGAAGTAGCTTTCAGTTATATAGGAACCAATACTTCATAACTCAGGATTTTCACTGTACCGCGAGTGGCTTAATTAATTCCGCGGTGAGAGCTGTCCTTTCTTTAGTTTATTTGTTGTTATTAACGGTGTTTTGATTTAAAACATTCTTTATATTTCTTCTAATATCATTTGATTGAAAAAATTTCTACATAAACATCGAAGATTTTTATCATCATTGTAGCTTTTGACTATCAAAATGCCAATTGATCATCTTACTAATAGAAAGTTCGAAACCTTGAAATCCATTAACATTTGGTTTAAATTACCCTCGTGGAATTGTAAGTAATAGTTTATGCTGCGCGTCGGAGGTAGTTTTAATAATTATATATAAAAGGCCTTATACACGTAGGGTTTGTCAAGTCTTTTAACCAGACTTTTTGCTAAGCTCCTCCTACTTTTTCCACGAGAGTATAAGAAATAATAATTATTTCCTTGTTTCTTATATTCTCGTGGAAAAAGTAGGAGGAGCCTAGTAAAAAGTCTGGTGGAGAAAGACTTGAAAACCCTACGTGTGTACAGCCCTTTAGAGTACCACAATATAGGGCCACTGTTAGCAATACAGGACAAGTTGTACACCAATGTACCATAGTCTTGATTCATTTGGCTATTCACTAAAGATGGATTGTTAACTTGGATGACAGCACACGATACTGGGTTTGTTCTAACATTTTCTATTCTATTTTTTCGTATTACTCTAATTAATTGCAATCACCGCATCCAAAACTTTATTGAATTGGTAGGCATTTCATCGTTTAGAATAGTAGTAAGTTAATTTTCAGCATTTGTAGCAACAGTGGAATGTTATTTTTTGTAACATAGTACTGCATCCTGTTACCTAATAACCTTTGATTCTAATTTCGATAAATGGGGTCAAATCTGAATAACCTTTCACATTTTTCTTAATTATCATCAATGTATTATTTAGTCATACAGGATATATTGTAACTACTCTTATTCATTTGCTCCATATTTTCTATGACAATTTCGTCCGGTTTGAAATACTGAAGCAAAATCAAAATTTGAATTAACTTGAGTTTTTGAAACTCCGTGACTTTCACTGTCTATATCTTATTTATGTATCTTATAAATATCAGTGAAAATAATGCAATGTATTTTGAAATACTTAGTTTATATCATTTTTGATCAAGTAGGCCTCTCAAGCTCCAGTGAAGTACAATCGCTGATGTGTCACATTTTGCGTCACACTAGAAACATCACTTATAGGAGTAGTAGCTATCACAAATACCCCCTCCACCCTGTCACCGATAAGGTTCTTGTGACACTATCGCCATGCCTATCGCTAGCATTGGCTGACTGCGCCACATGTCACAATTGCCTCTAAAGTTATTACTTGACAATAATATTGACTGATGCTGTTCCACTGCATATCTCATAAATATATTAGCCTTGCAATATTCACTTTTAATGAGTTTAAATATAAGAATAAATATTTAAAAATAGTTCTTCGACTGCTATAGCTGTGCAATCTTTTCTTCCTGTTCAATCCATTTGGTTGTTTTTATATATGCATTGCATCACTATACCTATTGTATGTTAACAACTGTTGTAATTTAACAGATCGGGAAAACATACTTTAGTTCATAAGTTAAAATTATTATTGCACCACTAATTTACCACATTAATTTACTCATAAGTGGGAACTGGAAAAGATTTCGGATTGTGACGGGGCAGACGTCTAAATGCCCTCTCTTTAAACTTTTAAATTCCCTCTCTCTTCAGACGTCTAAATTTCCCCTCTTCATACAAATTCTCTATCTCGAGACATCTAAATGCTCTCTCGCAAGACGTCTAAATTCCACCATCCTATCGGTTCATTCATTCTGTGTCTCCCAGTCAGTAAACTGCTGAAAGTGTGTCAGTGAAAGTGAGTGTCACAGTCAGCTGTAGAGTCTCTTTAGATGCAAGATGTACCATTGCAACGAACTCACTTGCGTCTACACTTCCATTACAAATTAACACATTAAACTAAATCCTATAGGGTGAGTTACGAATTATCGGTCGGTTTCACATCTTCGGTCATGTAAGAAAGAAAAGATATAGTGATTCACTAATTCTTATTTAAATTGGTATCCATGATACCTGCAGGTACCAAGGATACTAAATAAAATTGTAATTACTATACCGTTTTATTTTATATGAACGAAGATGTGAAACCAACCGATAATTCGTAACCTACCCTATGGTTTCTGATACTTAATGTGTTATAGTTTCATTGGTGCATCTGTGGTTTGTTTTGTGTTAGTGCATATGGTTGAGTTTGTTGCGGAAGAGGTGTGTTTTTATCCTGTAGAAGAGAGTTGCATCCTCTTCAGAGAGAAGCCCCTAACGCTATAGCAGCAAAGTAGGTTAGACTGCTAAAAAAGTCATTTGGAAATATAAATTGAACTAGTTGCATTGAAATTGAGATTCAAAATGGAGATGTTAAATTGGAGAGATTCAACTATAGCTAAAGATTATATAATTGAATGTATATATATTTAATGGAAGGTTTTTAAAATATTGATATTACATTATTATTAAAATAAATATACTAATGAAATATTTTACGAAATAGTAAATGTTGGCTGTGATATGCTGTTAGTTTCTGTGGTAAAAGTTCCAAACTTCAGTCCTCTTGGCAGTGTTTATAATTTATGGAGCCACTTTTCTTTCTGACTGTTTCTTCCAGTCCCTTGTATTCTATTCTCTTTTGACGTCAGCGATGTGTCCTTTGCTTCGGAAGCAGACGTTAAACCCCTTCTAAATTAATGTTTTATGCACCCATTTCCTTGTCTGACTGCTTCTTCCAGTGCCTTTTATTTAATTTCCTTTTGTCATATAGTCAGCGATATGGCTGAAGCAGAAGTCAAACCCCTACTAAAACTACTAGCGAGAGATCGTCACGTTTGACGGAGACGATCATTGACTGTGACTGTATGCGTTATGTTTGGGAGTGTCTGAGGTACAAGCATAACGTTGTGACTAACTAGTAGGTACACACCCCCCCTTATGGGATAGGTAATGGGTTCATATCTACTTTAAAGTCCTTTGTTTCATCTAGCATATGTCTACTTCTATTAAGTCCTTTGTATCATCTAGCTATGTCTACTTCTCTCGAGTCCTTTGTATCATCTAGCTATGTCTACTTCTCTCAAGTCCTTTGTATCATCTAGCTATGTCTACTTCTCTCGAGTCCTTTGTATCATCTAGCTATGTCTACTTCTCTCAAGTCCTTTGTATCATCTAGCATATGTCTACTTCTATTAAGTCCTTTGTTTCATCTAGCATATGTCTACTTCTCTCAAGTCCTTTGTATCATCTAGCTATGTCTACTTCTCTCGAGTCCTTTGTATCATCTAGCTATGTCTACTTCTCTCAAGTCCTTTGTTTCATCTAGCATATGTCTACTTCTCTCAAGTCCTTTGTATCATCTAGCTATGTCTACTTCTCTCGAGTCCTTTGTATCATCTAGCTATGTCTACTTCTCTCAAGTCCTTTGTATCATCTAGCATATGTCTACTTCTCTTAAGTCCTTTGTATCATCTAGCATATGCTTACTTCTCTTTTGTGTCATCTAGCTATGTCTACTTCTCTTAAGTCCTTTGTATCATCTAGCATATGCTTACTTCTCTTTTGTGTCATCTAGCTATGTCTACTTCTCTTAAGTCCTTTGTGTCATATGGTGACTTCGTTCCAGTCTTTAACAACAAAAGTCCCAACATTAACCTAATGCTTGCATTCCCTTTACTTATTATTTAGACATTACTTAAAGTAACTAGTAGAAAGGTGGTGTATTTAATTTTCCGGTTCCTTCAGCACTCCTTTCTCAAGGTTTACACTAAGTAGGTACACACTGTGTGAACCTTACCTACCGGATGTAATTCTGATGCATTACCTTGGAGACAAACTAGAGAAGGTGTGGATTTAACGAGTCATCATTCTATTAGTCATCTTATGCATTATTATATTAGTCATCGTACTGCTATAAAAAACTGACACTTCCACTTTTTATTTTGGCAGAGTATACTCTAGGGTAAGTTCTGAATTATCGGACAGTGTCACATTTTCGATCATATTAGAAAATAATTACATTTATTATTATTGAACTCATTGTATTATAATTATATAGTTTTTATATGATCGTAAATGAGAAACCACCCGATAACTCGGAACTTAACTCTAGCAGTTATTAGCTACTTTATAAACATTTGTGAAAGTTAAAAATTATATATATTATATTGTGTTTGAGTTAATATTTTCGATTACATACTGTCATTCCTGTATTTTCTTTGGGATATAATTTAACTAATACTTAAATTCCCTTCAGTTTATAAATATTTCTTAATATTTCATTGTTTAAAATATCACGTTTTAACTAAAAAAATAAATTTGTTGATAATGAATTAATTTTCCTATTGTTAATAATTTTATTAATTATGTTTGAAATGTATCCTTTTACTGTATATATTTTCAGAAAAAAATTATAATTTTAATATTTATTAATTGTATCCTACTTTCGTATTGTTAATATTGTGTATTTTCTTTCTCATCACAGCGATAGATTTTTTCCAACACATCAACCTGGTGTATGGTACAGTTGCAGAGTTCTGCACCATGAGTGGTTGCAGTGACATGAGTGGTCCCTCTACCAGACCGTACCTGTGGTTTGACGAGAAGGGCAAGAAGACTCGTGTAGCAGCCCCTCAGTACGTGGACTACGTTATGACTTTCACGCAGAAGACCATAAATGATGAGTCCATTTTCCCTACCAAGTTTGGTGAGTAACAAACTAAATAGATTATTGTTCTCTTTGTAAGACTTTATTCTTCTTTAATGGAACAGCATTTCTTCTTGAACTAGAAAATAGGTTATCGACAAGATTCCTCTTCTGAAATAGTCCTATAAATCTTTAAAGATATCTTTACTCATACTCTAATTTCATTTACTATCTGTTCATCTTTAAATCTTTTACTAATTGATTATTTTATTTTTCAGAGAATGATTTTCCCGTGTCGTTTGAGTCTATAGTTAAGAAGATTCACCGTCTCCTGTTCCACGTGATAGCCCACTTGTACCACTCTCACTTCAGGGAGCTCGTGCTACTATCCCTGCACGCCCACCTCAACTGTATATTCGCCCACTTCACTCTATTCAACGAGCGATTCAGGCTAATAGAAGAGAAGGAAACTGAATCTCTCCACGACCTCGTGCTAGCGCTAAGACTTCACCCAGATGACAGAGCCAAGTCTGGGGAGGAGGGGAACAACAACTCCAAGGCACAGGAGACGCTAAGACAGATGACGGAGGCTGTTAGTGGGGCCGTCCTGGATTCCCCCGATAACGCATTGGAGGATAGCCCCGAACACCCCAATGCACCGATTAGTGAACAGCCTGTAACCAATGAGTCCCCGTTTATCAGTCCTATAGATGATAGGCAATAGTCTCTGTTGTACCTAGTAAGTAGTGTTGTTGAACAGTCCCGACAAACATTAGGCCCCTTTCAACCTCTCCAGATCTCACCCTTTGTTATTAATTATTGTAAGATGATGAACTGCAGTAGCAGTTTATAGAGCTACATTTAGCGCACTCGTCTTCAGGGTTAAAGCCAGTCCAGGGAGTCCATCTTCACCGACTGGTTGGGACCCTTTGTGCAAGACGTGTGCTTTAATATCACTAAACTAATTACTGTAAATAAGTGTTGTTGATACCCGTTGACTGTGTTTAACAAACGTGTTTGAACACGTTTCACCGTGTCTAAACATGTTCTAACACGTTTCAAGAGCATTCAACAAATTAGCCACGAAGCAACCAACAACACTATCGGTGAACATTTAGTTTCTAATCACTAGCTATTTAATGACATACAAAACATGTCTGTCCCATTAAAAATATTAAAAAATTATTCTCGTTATTGCTAAACAATTGAAGAATCATTAAATCTAATTTTTAATCCAATTTTGTTTGGTTTAATATTATTATTAGTATAATTTGTTTGATTTTCTTGCGTTTAGGCCACAGATGTTTATTTATTATTCTACTGATTATTTATCCCATTATGTTTGTTAATCTAGTCTGCCTTTGTAAATACATTTTAGCTTTCTTTCTACCCTGATTTGTACAGTAACCCGACCGACTGTCACCCTGTATACCCCTAGTCCATATGTGATGCGTCAATATTATTATTACTTACGATCATTTCAGTTTTATGATTTCTAGTTTGTTTGTTTACTTTAGTACAAAACTTCCTACACGAAATGACACCAGACTTTTTTTCGACTGTTCTGCGCAGAGGTTTTCGTTGGTTAAAGCCTTTGCACTTCAATAGCTTTGTACTTAATATATCTCTATCTTATTTCTTTCTCGTGTACTTGAGAACATGAAAATGGGTTTATGTGAGAGAATTTCTGAAAAGGTCAAGTATTGGAAAAATACTGAAAATTTAAACTGAACCATGTTACATAATTAGATACAGATTTGACTTGTAAATTTTCTATTGAAGAAAATGATCACTTTATTGTTAGCTGTATTTATCTTCCTATCAAATAAATGGAGTAAAAATAGCTAATGAAAACCTTGGTAAATGTTACTTCATTATTATTTAAAATGTTGAATGTGACAATACTAGGAATTGCCTTGACAGAATTATCAGTGATTCCAAATTACAGAGTTTGAGCCTAAACTAGCTATACACAATCACTGCTAGCTAATATTTCCTTCCGTAATTATACACAAGTAGATTCTTGATGAAAGAAGTTCTTTTTTGTGTTTCTCTCTTCCTATATCAAAGCTCTGACTCTGTCCTAAGAATTAGTTGCCCCCTGAAGTGTGCCTATAAATCCCTCTATGAACAAACGCTCTACTACCAAATATATCAACTACTTAGCCACAGCTTTTGCAGGCAGTTTTAGTCACTGCATGCTCTTTAACACATTTCCAATGGATTAGGCAAGTCTTCCCACTTAAAAATATTCTAGATTTCTTATTCATTGTGTGCAGTGAGTGAAATGGAAAGAATTTAACTGTTAGTCAGGAAATATTACTTCAACTCTAGTTGATTATTTCATGCTAACCAGTTTGTTCTGTTCTAATTTTTCTTTCTATTGATTGTGCTTAGAGGTTTAAAGTGTTATTTTGTAGGTACTTAGAGATGGGGGAGGGAGCTATATTACTTCACCGCCTTTGATTGCTTCTAGAGGACCAGAGTTTGTTGGTTTGCAGTGTTGGTTATATCCAATAGGTAGATTCATCCCTGTTCTCTGGCCACCCCTTCTAGTTTTGGTGACCAGAGGTAAATAAATTATCTGCGTTTTCTCTTGCTGCCATGTAATCTGTTTCCAATGTTTTAGAGGAATGTGGACTATGGTCGGGTATTATCTTAGCTATGCTCTTTATACCATGTGATATATAATTATTATTATATTGATAATAAAGATGATCTGTTAGACCTCTACATATTGTTTATGTGAAAAAAAGAAAATATTGAATTTACAAATATTGCATACTGATGCTAAAATAAATAATTTGCACTGAATTGTTTATTATTTTCCTGCTTTAAATTTTGTCAAGGACTAACAGAAAAACAAAGTAATAGAGTAGTCATTTAAAAATAAGCTAATATCACAAATATGACTTGATACACACTCATACAAAAAGACAATTATAATACAATGAAATTACACCATTGTAGAGAGATTAAAATATTGGCTATGGAAAGTACATTGTTTCTTAACTCTAGGGTATATTTCATAACATTTATCCCCAGGCTTGACTCTTGGAGTAGTGGAGAATTAGCAAATTGTCACTGCCAAAACAGTTGTAGAGATTCTTGAGACATTCATCAGGTGAAGGAGCAAACGCTTGATTCACATACAGAAACTGAAACAAATGGTATATTAAAGAATAAAACAAAACTGTAGCAGTGTAGTTATTATTACATAGTTAGCATGCAATAATCTTCAAATATATTTATTTCTTTCCAAGCAAATTAGCTGACAAGCTTCAATATTTCATTTGTCCATTTTCATAAAATATTTCATTAAACAAATTGTTATTAAGTTAGCTACATTTAGATACTTACAAGTGATTCTGATTTTGGAATTTTACAGAATTTCCTGATGAATGTAGAGACCCAAGCTATGGTTCTATGGTCTTCAACAGACCATTTCTTTTTCTTCATAATAGGAGCATCACCACAAGCATTCAGTAGAATCTCAACTGTTGAATAATTGGAATGATTAACAAAGATTGGTACAGTAGAACTCATAAAAGTGAATCCTGAACTGTGAATGTATTGTTTTAAGTAAGGAGCTTTTGTCTACAATTAAGGCCATCACTTTTCTAAAAACCGATGGCAATTCATAGCAAGATAAAGAAAATTTCACCATAGAAGTTAGTTCTTTACTAGGACACTACATTCATTGTAGAGGAGTTCTACTGTAGATATCTGACAAACATCTCAGAATTCAAAAAAAGGAGGTTACCAATCAGATAGTTCTTAAGGGTCATGGGTCACCACTTTCCGAGTACTGCGAGTTTTTGTGTACTGAAACTTATCTCTACCAGCAACTTATTTTTATCAAACTCAATATTAACTGTTTTATTCTCTCAAATATCACAACTTAGTTGTTTTTTAATGGCTATCAGATGGCCAATCATTGATTAACAAACCTTTCTCTGACTTCTGAGCACTTTTCTCCTGTTGCTGTGAGGAAGTTTCTGGCTTTGCAGCATCTGAAGGAGCAGGCTGCTGATCTTCACCAGGAGATGATTCACTCTGTGCAGCTGGAGATGGAACTCTCTCTTGGGTTTCTTCCATTATTATACAACTCAATTCAGAAATTTTTTTCCTATGAAACCTAATCAAGAGAAGCTAAAAGTTAAAAAAAAAAATGATTCAATGCAGCAGAATTTCATCTGCTGCATTGAATAAATGCCTATCTTAATTTCAGTGTTAAAAGAGAAAACACTCAGTAGCATACCAGATTGCAGGAACTGGTGAAGTGTTCGCCAATAATTCTCTAACTCTTCAACTGTTCTCAGAAGTAGATATAGGAAAAAATTAAAGATTGTTCACACAGAAAATGTCAAATCTCCCATATTTTGCAGACAGCTGAGACTAGAGTGGCAAAAGAGATCATTTAGAGTAGTCCATAATTTATGTAGCCACTGTCAGTTTGAGTGAAAATTTAAAATTAGCTCATTTTGAATTTCATCCAATATGTAGATAAATACTAGTAATTAGCTGAAAAATTTAAAAATAAAGTATTTTTGAAATTTGGAAAACACTTCATCAATTTCAGAGAATTGCCCACAAATGAAATGTGGAAGAGGACATTAAAATTGTTATAAATTAAAAATTTATCAAGAAAAATCAAAAGTAGATTGGATCATAAAACTCTCCAAAAAAGTTAAATCTATCACCAAAATTATCAAATTTAAGTAAATTCTTACAAAAATTAACATTGCATGATTGTAAGATTGGTAGGTGAAAATCCATGCTTAAATGTTAAAGTCAATTAGGAGCAAGTAAAGATAACTGACCAGAAATTAAGCTAGTAAAGTTAAGGAACGGACCAGAAAACTTAATTTTAGTTTAATTAAATATTTGGTTTTGTATTTAATAAATATACAACATTATAAATGATAATATTAATGATTATATATTAATTTTGCATATTTTATTACCTAATTGAAAGAATTGATGAAAAAAATGTGATCCATTTTGAAGTTGTGAAGAAAGAGTAGTAAAAAAATGGAAAAACTTCTGCTTAAATCCTTCAATCTGGCTATCTACTACCTATGATTTTAAAATTATATTCTTATTCCAATTATTGGTCAAATATTAATAATTTAACCAAGTATAGATAATGGAAAAGAAATGGAGCTAGTAAACATAACAGACCAGAATTTAACCTAGTAAAGTTAACAAACTCTGGTTTGTTATCTTTACTTGCTCCGCCAATTTTGTCTACACTCTACGGTCTGCGACTCTGCAGAATATGAGCCAAGTAAAACACTAAATAGTATGGCTCATAAACTCTCCATTTGCCTCTCCAGCTAAAGCTAAATTTCTCTACATTTGAAATTGAAGGGCTCAAATCAGCAGTCACTAACTTGTCAATAAAATGGCAAGAAAGGACATTCTTTATTACCTGGAAGACAGTGGAAGTTTGGAACATGACACAGTTGTAACCTTTTATGTGAGAATATACCAGTGTGAAAAGTAGGACAGGATTTGAGGATTAATCCTGAGTCCAAGTCCTATTTAATTTCTGTGTTATAATGTTTCCATGTTATTCGCTGTCCCCAAATCACATTTTCTGTAAAATATCTGGGTCTGACCATCCATCTGCCGCCAGTCTGCAGAGCATGCACAACCAGTCTCCGGATATTTAATTTTAGAGGGCAATTTCTCTTCAAAGAATATTCAAATTTCTCTCTAAAATGGCCAAAAATCTCCAAATTCTTTCCAATAATTATATGTCAACATAGGAATTAATTAGAAAATTGTCCCCGGATAATTTGGGAGACTAATTTCAAGGCCTAAATAGTCGCCAGATAAACTTCACAACGTGAAAACTTCGTGCATCTTTTGCAGACTGGCGTCTGAGGAGACCTTCTTTTCAGAGATCACAAGACTGCAGAAAATGGAACATTTTTTCAAGACTCTCTGCAACAAATCTAAGCCCAATTTTAGAAATTGGAGATCTAGGTTTTAGAGCACAATATACAGACTGGGTGTCCACTCTGGAAAAAGTAGTCTCTTCTGATGGATTAATTACTCTGTTGGGAGTTAAGCAAACCTTTAAATACAATAATAAATTAATGGAAACTGCATAATTCGCAGCATTTAGCCTATAAAATTCATCTGTTAGCCTAAGGTATTTTCCAGAGTGGCTGGGTGTGGGTTACATTTACAACTTACAAACCACAATTCTTTCAAATTTCCATACATTTTACTGAAAACAGAAACAACATTAGGCCTAAGTATAACAAGTTTGTCAAGTTAGGTAGATAATTTTTTGGAGAACACTTTACCAGTTTCTGCAGTCTGGAATTTTGGAAAATTGGAATTATTTGGGTAATTATCTCAAAATACCCAGGAAGACTGTACAGTGTACACATCGGGTTTTGGAGGCTGGCAAACTGTAAGCTAATTTGGCTTATTTTTCAAGATTTCAAGCCAAAATTAACATGGAAACATTGGAATTAATTAAAAATTATAAGCCAATTACATACCTACATCTGAGTAGTTAGATTATATTTTATGCTTTGATTGATGGAAAACTTGACTGACACTTCTCTTTAAATAATACTCTTGCGAGTTATCTAGCTGTTAGGTAGACTACAATGAAGATATAGTAGCCTACAATGTCGGACTAAAAGACTGCGACTGGGGTAGACACAAGACAGACGGTCACAGATCTAAGGACTTAGGTACATACATGACACCATCCTTGATCCTAACAAATAAAATACTTTTACATACCTACAACAGAGAGAGTAGTGAATAGACTGGTACTAGAAAGTTCCGAAACATTGGACAATTCCACATAAAAGTAGACTATCAATATGAAAAGAGTACCTACCTAAATTGAAAAGGTGGAAATGTGACAAATGTCTGATAACTCGCAATTTAATCTATTTAACCAAAATAATAAAGGTTTCCGTAATTTACTCCCGTCAAAATGATATTATAGCAAACTAAGTACTTTTAATTTTAGAAGGTACTAAGTACTGTACCTAGTTACAATGTTATTATTCTAAAATGAGTGACACCATTCTCGGACATTTCGATTTCAAAAATCACAAGTGCTGCCATCTATCATTCAAAGTGGGTAAGGTACCTACTGTAGGTACTAGCCATTGCTCCAGTTCAATACGCTACCAAATTCGATGCGGTTTGCAGCAAAATGATAAGAAACATTAGCCTCATTAAATAAAGCAATAAAAATATTTGCTTGGAGGGGACCTTTAAAGATTTTTATAATCAAAGCTCTACAAAACGGCAAAACCTATATTTTACTTCCGACTTACTAATTTAAAAAATTTTCAGTCTGAAGAAAAAGAATGTACACCATTTGTTTTGATTATCAACTAGGTATTAGGTTTAAATTTTTAATAAATCTATTTGATATTTGTGTAAAGGTATAAAATTGAATGAACTTATAATAGAAACGTTTATATGCTTAAGGAAACAATTAATGTCGAAAATAAAGGCCAAAAACGCATCGTTTGCTTATAAAATTCAAATTTGTAATAAAAACAAAGAGTGTACAATCTTCTTCTTGGGCATCAAATTAGTGATTCGGTCAATTTTTGCTCACAGAGTATTAAAAAACTTTTAAAACAAATTATAAAATATATACCTATACTGGACCGAATTGTGTGCGATTTGCAGAATGATGATCCAAACCTTAGTTCTATAATATTATGTTATAAACTCCTTTTTTTTTCCCGGAGCCTGGAGAGGACCTTTAAACTATTAAATTTCGATGTTTGATACGTAAAAAAAATTAAACGCAGATTCCTAGAAGAATATTGTAGCTAAATAATTGAAGTTTCCCCACGATGTTTTAAATTTTAATTAATTGTTGCCTAGGTATGTATAGTTTGGCTAAATATTTCTATTCCCTATAAGTTTTACAAATACATATTTGATGATATATTTATAAAAAAATATGATGGAATGTTAATCTTCATGATTCTTACAAAGATTTTATATTTATTTTAAATATTAAACTTTAGTTCCCTTTATATATCATTTAAATTTGCTTATTGAATAGTTTACATATCAATCAGCTGTATAACTGCTCAGCTTTGACGTGACATCGAGTAGTTGCAAAGAACATCTTCTCTCGGCGAAATATAGGTAAATAATCTTATATTTGTTCCAAAGAGGCAACCTTACTCTATATATTGACACAATTTTAGTGCTAAGTTAATAACATATATATCAATTCTGTCATAATAGATCTAAATTGTGTGGAATTATAGAACAAACTAAGTAAGCTGAGCAGTGAGCATGCATGTTGAGCCATAATTTATTTTGAGAATGAGACTAAACTTCTATTTTCTTTTCTTCTAGTGTTTTAGTTATCTACTTTAGTAACTAATGATGTCATCTGACATCTGAGACACTCGGAGGCTTTTAATTAATCACTCGCCCATTTTTAAATTGGTGTTAATTATTATTACCTTTTTATTATTTGTTAAAAGGAAATAATGAAATTAGTGATTTAATTACTAACCTAAGTAACCTTAGGGCTCAGAGGATTAGGCCCACCTGGATTAAGAGTTAAGGACTTTACTCACATTAAAGTCTAGACTCTGTCAGTGTCACTCGCACTCTGGTAGTTTAAAGTTTTTACACAGCTTTTACCCAATTGATGGATTATGGAAATATATATTATGCAACTATAAAAATCATAAAAATGTTAGGTTAAATGATGAATTTTTAATTGGCACTGTGAGTGTAAGAGGGCGGTGAGCAGAGAGACTGGGAGTAAGAAAAGAGAAGTAATGGACCAGAAATAAATAATGAAATTAACCTATTTATATTAAAGAAAGACCTCTTCCATCTAAAAAAAATTTAAAATTATCTTTGGATCATTTCTAAACATCTTCGATCATCTCTTAAAATATCTTTAGATCATTTCTGAACATATCTTTAGATCATTTCTAAAAACATCTTTAGGTCATTGACTCATTTCTAAAAACATCTTTAGATCACTTCTAAAAACATCTTTAGATCACTTCTAAAAACATCTTAAGATCATTTCTAAAAAAACATCTTTAGATCACTTCTGAAAATATCTTCAATCACTTTTAAAACATCTATAAATACTTCTAAAAACATCTTTAGATCACTTCATAAAACATCTTTGGATCACTTCATAAAACATCTTTGGATCACTTCATAAAACATCTTTAGATCATTTCTAAAAAGCATCTTTAGATCATTTCTGAAAAACCTCTTTAGATCATTTCCTAAAACATCTTCAGATCATCTCTAAAATATCTTTAGATAACTTCTAAAAAACCTCTTTAGATCATCTCTAAAATCATCTCTAGATCGTTTCTAAAAACATCTGTAGATCATTTCTAGAAACATATTTAGATCATCTCTATAAATCATCTGTAGATCATCTCTAAAAATCTTCTCTAGATCATTTCTAAAAACATCTTTAGATCATTTCTGGAAACATCTTTAGATCATTTCTAAAATCATCTCTTGATCATTTTTTATAAACATCTCATAAGATTATTTCTAAAAACTTCTTTAAATTATTTCTAAATACTTCTTTAGATCATTTCTAAACTTCTTTAAATCATTTCTAAACTTCTTTAGATCATTAATCAGTTAATGAATTGGATAATATCTTTGATAATTAGAAAAAAATTCTGCTTAAATCCTTGAATATGGTATCTGTGACTCCAAAATATTCAAATTCTGGTCATTGTTTAAATATTAAAGCTAACAACTGACCAGAATTTAATCAAATTGTACTAAAGTAAAAATAAAGGACTTCTTGTCTGTTATTTTTACTTGCTTCCAAATCTCTGCTCAAATGTGAGATTCTGTGATTGAAATATTGAATTAATTCCCATTTTGTTTTTTATTTCACTGCTGACTAGTGAGACTACAGAATATTTTAGATATTTTCTAGGAATATTTTCAAGTTTTAAATTACTTTTCAAATATTTACATTACTTTTCCTAGTAATATTTGTAAATTAATCGATTGGATAAATTTTAGTTTACTGTGAATGTGCGAGATGTCCATATACAGTTTACCAGTTCAGCAGAATAGATTTACCTGACTAAGCTCTAACCTTAGGGAGATTCTGAATATTCGATGATTTCAGAGATCAATTAAATTTGGTACCGAGATAGAGAAGTTAACTCTATTTCAAATTAAATTCTATCAGTCAAGAGACGTATTGTATACCTAGTGTATTATCTTTATTTTTCCATTATTGATTTTTTATATGATGATCATACTTATATTTTTGTAGTGCAAATTCTTTTTTATGTGATTTTACATATATAATTTTATTTTGTTTAAAATTTTGTATTTTTAAATTGAACTGTCCTTTCCAAATATAATTACAAATAATTTCCTTTACAGTTAAAGAGCAAGATGTTACGAGCAACAAATACACTTCGCTTTCTGTGCAAGTCTGCTCTGCCATCCAACTCTGTGAAAGCTACCAGCAATGTAGTGCCTACAAGACAGCAGAGCAACAAACCTGTGCCTGCTGATAACAAAATAGAGGTTTTTGTGGATGATATTCCAGTGCGTGTTGAGCCCGGCACTACTGTCTTGCAGGTATGAGAGAAAAATATTCTTTAACTAAAAGTATAAAGAAATAGTAGCAGTTATAGTAGAGCAATTGGCTATCAGGTTACCTTTTAATGTAATTCTAATTTCCTATACATTCATATAATCAGTTGGCTTGCTTCAAATTTCTTGATGAACAAGATGATTATTACTTATTATTTCTTAATTTGTGTGATGTTATATGGTAGCTACTTTATATTTTCAGGCAGCTGCTCTAGCTGGCATTGAAATTCCTCGTTTCTGTTACCATGAGAGGCTTTCGGTCGCAGGCAACTGTAGAATGTGTCTGGTTGAGGTGGAAAAAGCTGCCAAGGTAACTATCTCTTTAATCCTTAAATTACCTTCAGTGTTGAGATTTTATAACCCTCATGAAACCATCATTCAAATGTTCTAAGTGAGTTTATTGTTCCCAGCCTGTAGCTGCATGTGCCATGCCAGTGATGAAAGGGTGGCGCATAAAGACTACCAGTGACATGACTCGCAAGGCTAGGGAAGGAGTCATGGAGTTCCTGCTCATCAACCATCCTTTGGATTGTCCCATCTGTGACCAGGGGGGAGAGTGTGACCTGCAGGTTAGGGCTGTGACACTCTCATATGATTAGTGTCTATCAAGTATGATCAATTAGATTATTCCATGTATGCTTTTTATTTCCGCATTGGTAAAATAAATATATAATATGAAAATTATGCTGAAATATATAATTTGACACATAGCTTATTTAGCTACTGTTGAGAAACCAAAATTTATCTTTTACTATTGGTTGCACTTCCCCTCCAATTTTTCAATTAGCTTCAGGATAATAATTCCCTTTTCTCTCAGGACCAATCTATGGCCTTTGGCTCAGACAGGACTCGTTTCCTTGACCCCAAAAGAGCTGTGGAGGATAAGAATATAGGACCCCTGGTGAAGACAATCATGACGAGGTGCATCCACTGTACCAGATGCGTCAGATTCGCCTCTGAGGTAAACAAATAAAAAGCCATTCTTTCTTATTTGATTGAAAATGTGAAACTGTTTGATAACTCTGAACTTGCACTAGTGATTAGTCTTACAGGACTTCATTAGTGCTACACACCTCAAATTTATTGTATATTGTGCTATACATATAATGAGATATATTAGCTACGGTACACGGAAAACTGCCAGTCACTTATGGGCAATTTAATGTGTTTAGTCAATAATAACATTTAATTTATAAAAATGCCGTTCGCCTGTCGTTAAGGAGTTAAAGGGATATTCCTTTTTACGAAATAAAAATAATACTTATATGTAAACAAATTGATTAGAAAAATATATAAAATATATAATAAATAAATATTACATAAATAATCGATTACAATATAGAAATTGAATTATATCCTTTCTTAGAAAATAATAAGAGAAGAAACAATTAAATTATTGTATTAGAGACAGAGTAAATTCCATTGTTTACACAACGCGTCATTACATTATCAGTTCATAACAGGCTTAGTGTCTAATTAGTTCTTTTTGCATTTATAATTTGAGAATTGAACAAGTCTTCAACCCTGCAAACAATTCCATATTACGTACACATGCTTACCATGTGGCTTAATGGTTTTAATGTGACAATACAGTATAAATATGTGTTATCCACATTGAACCAATCTAACCCTAATAAAAACACATAATTAACATGTGGTTATGCCATTTTAAAACCATATCAAATAGAGATTGTATACATCACATCATATCCACATGTAAATTACCATACTTTTAACAGGTGTTTACCAAGTGTTAATTACCACATTCATAGCAACATGTTAAATACCATACTTATAACGTATGGTAACGACATATAATTTACCATATTACCACGTAAAACAACAGGTAGCTAATAAATATGGTATCCATTTCAAAAAATATGCATGGTACACACATGATTTAAATGTGCAAGTGCCACTTGGTATATACATGGAATTCTTTGTAGGGAAGCTAGTACTTCGTCAATGATTTAGAATTTGCAACCCATCATCTATGATTATTAAACTGATATTACCTACTTAATTCTCTTACAATTTCACTCGATCGAATTGGATTGCATATTAATTAATAATACTTTTTACATATAAATGAAAATTTTTAAAATGAATGATTTGTCTTAATGACATATGGAGAATAAAAATGTAAATGTAATAACTATTTAACATACATATGTATAAGTTGATTTAACATTTACTTTAACATTTAAAATTATATTATTGTGAGAATATCTCATTATCTAGTATTCACAAATCAGTACACAGGGTTTAACGTTTGCTTCGTAACCAAAGGCTATATATGTATTGCTGAAGTCAATAAGAAATTATGTGAAATTATAAAATCCTTATGTGTAATGAAGTTTGGTTTACTCAAGTGTTAATGAAGTAGATTTGTTGAAATATTATTTTTCTTTGAATATTATTCAAGTATTCCAATATCTATGTAGTTATTACTGTAAAAATGAATTTCCTCTTAACCTCTTAAATTAAGAAGGACTAACACCTTTTTTTATAAATTAAAATGTGTTTATAACTAAAGAATATTTCAGAAAGTCAATAAATATACATGTATTACCAATAAGTGACTGGCAGTTTTCCGCCTGGCAGTTTTCCGCCTGGCAGTTTTCCGGACACCCTTAGCTACATATTTTACAGAGTTAATGACAATAATTTGTAATTTCAATCATTTTAATTGGATAATTCTCAAACTAATGTAAATAGATGAACACCTATAGGACAGGCACTTACCCAGAATGCTTTGATTATAAATATTGTGTGCAATATTGTGTCTTGAACGCACATAATATTGTTAATACATTATTGTGTGACTATAGCTATATAATTTTTAACTCAACAGGTGATTTCTTACCCTTCACAAATTATCTACTAACTCCATGAACTATAAATTAACATTCTATTTCTTTTTCAAGGTTGCTGGCGTAGAAGACCTCGGTACGACAGGCCGTGGTAACAGCATGCAGATAGGCACTTACGTAGAGAAGATGCTTCTATCAGAGCTGAGTGGTAACGTGATAGACCTGTGCCCTGTGGGGGCCCTCACCTCCAAACCATACAGCTTCAGTGCCAGGCCATGGGAGCTGAGGAGAACAGACAGTATTGATGTCTTTGACTCTCTGGGGTCTAACATTACAGTCAACCACAGGACTGGGGAGGTGCTCAGAATTCTTCCAAAGACCAATGAGGTAGGTACTGTGATGTCATAGAGCTCATAACTCACACATGGCTTTTATTAGCTAAGAGTATGTCCAACAGACTCTATCTCAACAGATATTAGCTATTGTCGATCATTTCACCTGTAACTAACTGCATCAATATTTCAGTTTTCCTGGTTTTAGTTTTAAATAAAAGTGCATATCTAATCTATGTCTCTATTGCTATATTTTGATTATTGTTGAAATTGGAAATATTTTCTTTAAAATTTGTTTTATTCATCTAGATATTTGAAAATGGAAAAATGTCAAGTATTATATACCCACATCTCAGCTTTTCCTAATGGTGTGTACCCCAGTGGTTCTACTTGCTCATAGAGTGAATTTAAATTTAATTTATTACTCCTCTTTATAATAGTAAAAGCAAAACTATTTCTAAATTAACTATAGCTATATTTTTGTACAAACTTTTATTTCAAGCCTTTCCATTAATTTAATAAATAAATTACAGTTCCTTTAATAAATGTGCTTATTACTTTTCTTGCCAGGACATCAATGAGGAGTGGTTAGCTGACAAGGCTCGCTTTGCCTGTGATGGTCTGAAGAGACAGAGGCTCATCGCCCCAATGGCCATGGATGGGGATGAACTGAAGCCCTGTGAGTGGGAGGATGTGCTCGTTGCTTCTGCCAAGGCCCTACATAATGCTGGTAAGTTTAGGAGAAGTGGGTGTGGATGCAGAAACCCCAAACCACGTTTAACAAGTTCAATTTTGGATGATAACCTTGTTCAATCATTGATTCTAAAGGTTAAATTGGTTCATTGGCAATGATAACCTCCACTTACCTATTACTGCGAGTGTTAGAGTTACGCTACACGTCACTAGGATAAATTCTTAATTATCAGTCAGTTCTACATTTTCGGACATGTTGAAATTCATGGATAGCTACCAATAAAAATATAAAACAAATAATAATTGTTAAATATTTTCTTTCTAACGTGTGCGAAAATATGGAACTGACTGATAATGGAAAACTTACCTTAACCGTTATAAACATATTTTTAAGACTATATTTTTCAATTATAAACAAGAATAATATAATCCTTCAAGAAGAGTAAGTTGGTGCTAAGTTTTTTCTCTTCAGGCAGTAGCGTGGCGGCCATAGTTGGTGGACAGGCTGACGCAGAGGCCCTCACCTCCCTTAAGGACCTCCTCAACAGCATGGGCAGTGAAGTCCTTTGTACTGAAGAGATTTTCCCTGACAATGGCAGTGGCACAGACCTGCGCTCTAACTACCTTCTCAACACATCCATTGTGGGAATTGAGCAGGCAGACCTCGTGGTGTTCTTAGGTACGGCAGCGATGCAATATTGTAATCAGAAAACTTTGAAATAAGAGATGTATCTCAATAATTAAAGCTTATTAATAAGTATTTTTTGTCAAGTCTCTAACAATAATAATCACCATGTGTAATAGAAAAAAAAAATCCTGATCAATGGTATTTTAATATATTTTTTCAATTGAAAATAATAATGAAATACCATGAATATTTTCTCTCTATTTCATTTATTTATATATATTCTAAATTATTCGGCTGTTTAGGTATATGTAACTAAAAATATTACTAAATCTCTCATTACTTAATAGTTTCTCCTTACAAGATCTAAAATGTGAAACCGTTCTATAACTCAGAACTAAGCTAATGTATTTTTTCAGGCTCTAACCCTCGTTTCGAGGCCCCCCTCCTCAATGCCAGGACCCGCAAGGCTTGGGTTCACAACGAGTTGGATGTGGCTCTCTTGGGGTCCAAAGTAGACCTCACTTATGAGTACGAGGTGAGTAGAACTTTGTTCTAACTCTCACTATTAGAACTAGAAATTGGTTCTAACTCTCACTATTGTCAATTAATTGAAGTATATAGCCATTGCTAGTGTGAACATTAAAGTCATTCACACGAGTCATTACCAAAATAATAACTTGGGGAAAACGGAGATTTTTTATTCATACAAACACATTATTTGATGTATTGTGAAACCATTTGCTGAATTTTTTTTCATTCATTCACATTTAATTAATAAATCATGCTACGCATTACCTTCAGTAACCTTTAAATAACATCCAATACCCTTTAACTCTTCTCTCTCTTTAGCACCTGGGCGACAGTGCCTCTTCACTGCAGCAGTTGTGTGAAGGTACACACCCCTTCAGTGCCAGACTGGCTGCTGCCAAGCGCCCCATGCTCATTGTAGGGGATGGTTTGCTCTCTCAGCAGCAGGGCAATGTCCTCTACGCTAAAGTCTGCCAACTCGCTCAGAAGGTATGTACCCTTTGGGAGGTGGTGGGATGAGGAAGGAGTTAACGGATGTTACACTTTTTCGATACTGTGATAAGAAACTAGAAAATAGTTCGTATCTATCTTTTTTTTTGGTATTCATGGTGCATGCACGCATCATGAATACCAAAAAATAGTAAAACTTAAATAATAATTGTTATAGCTTTTTTTTTTATGGTCGAAAATGTGGAACAGTCTGATAACTCTGATTACCCAACTTGGTGGTAATTTGTTCAATTTATTAAAAACGAACTAATGTTACTAAGTTAGAATGTCAAAAAAAGATAAAATATGAAGAAGATATTCAATAAATTTATCAAGCTCTATTTATTTATCTTGAAGTTACGACGAAAGTATTAAATTTTCTAACCAAGCTAGTAAGTGGAATGTGTTCCCTTTCAGTTGCGTGGCAGCAGTGACCCAGACTGGCGAGTCCTTAACGTGCTGCACAGGGTTGCCAGTCAGGTTGCTGCCCTGGATTTGGGGTACAAGGCTGGGGTGAGTGAAGTGAAGCAGATGAAGCCAAAGGTTCTCTTCCTGCTGGGGGCTGACGAAGGCACAGTCACTCGTGATGACTTGCCAGAGGACTGCACTGTCATCTACCAGGTAATGTGACGGTTATGGTGTAATCAACGGTAGTCTGTTAAGGTAAGTTACGAATTATCGGTCGGTTTCACATCTTCGGTCATATAAGAAAAAATGATAATAATTATTCATATAAATTTTAATTGGTGTCGGTATCATGTACACCAATTAAAATTAATATAAATTACAATTATATCATTTTTTTTCTTATATGGCTGAAGATGTGAAACCTACCGATAATTCATAACTTACCCTAGCACTATAATCAATCTTTATTCAATTTTATGTTTTACTATCCTTATATCTAGTGTTTTCATTAACTCTAAGGCATTAATGTTCTCCCCCAGGGTCACCATGGTGATGTAGGTGCCAGCATTGCTGACATAGTGTTACCTGGCGCCACCTACACTGAGAAGTCTGCCACCTACGTCAACACTGAGGGGCGTGCCCAGTGTACTAACGCTGCCATTGGGCCCCCAGGAATGGCCAGGGAGGACTGGAAGATAATCAGGGCACTCAGTGAGGTCAGAGGGATAAACTATTAAACTTTAATGCTTCCATATCAGATTCTTGTGTTATTGGGTAAGTTACGAATTATCGGTCAGTTTTTTAAATGCTTTTTCCTCTCAGACCGAAGATGTGAAACTGACCGATAATTCTTAACTCACCTTATCTCAATTTTATTATTTTATCTTGTATTTTCTGATAAATGTTTGGCAATATATTTCTAAATTAATTCTTAAGAAAATGGTGAAATAAGTTTATGAAAATGATTGTCTACCTGTCATTCGTATTATAGCAGTTAGTGCAATAAAATGCAATGTCATTCAATAAACTAACTAATGTCTTTTCTCTTCAGGTGACAGGCACTCCCCTCCCTTACGATGACCTCAGTCAACTCAGGGACAGAATGGACCAGATCTGCCCCAATCTCACCAGCTACTCTACACTGCAGGAGGCTAATTACTTTGCACAGGCTGCGCAACTTGCAGAGGTACGTACTATATATTATTTGGGAGATGGTAGCACTTATTTTTGGTCATCAAAAGAGAATATTAATTATTAATATTGAAAATAAACTTATCAAAAGAGAGTTTTTATATTGTATCTGTTAGGGTAAGTTACGAATTATAGGTCTGTTCCATATCTTCGGTCATGCAAGAAAAAACGATTTTATAATAATTTATCTCATTTTTATTATAATAATGTTCTCTCTATAACTGAAGATGTGGATTTGACCGATAATTCGTAACTTACCCTAGGTAGTGTTTACTTATTATTATCACCATTTACTAATGAAATATCTCTCCCTCACCCAGAGCGTTTCCTCCAGCAAGGTAGATGGAGGTTCCCCCATCCAGTCCTCTCTGCTGCAACTGGAAGACTTCTACATGACAGACGCCATCTCCAGAGCCTCCCCCACAATGGCTAAATGCATTGCTGCAGTCAAGAAAGAAAAACAAAACAAATACCACGCTAAATAAGAAACTAAATATTTTATCCTATTTATTCGCACTCAAAAGCAATTCTATGAAATTCAACCAACCAAATTTCTCCTTTTTTTTTGCTGATATGATTTTATTGAGATTTGTTAGTTTGTACTAATTGTTATAGATTAATGGGAATTAAGAATAGCTAAATAATAGTGTAAATAATATATCAATGGCAAAACACCCTACCTATTACATAAGAGAGTTGTACTGATATTAGGTATTGTAAATAGAGATTTAATGATTAATATGTTTCATTTCCTATCATTATAATGGCTTTAAATCATTAATTAATTTTTATTTTACTCTAATTTCGGGTAGGTATAAAGCTGTAGTCTTAAACTACGCGGTCTTACTTATTATGATGTCTTATTTTCTTTTTCATCACATTCCTTTGTAAGTGACTGCATGCACGTAGTAGCTTTTCTGTATCCATGACCGATTCACCCTCATTGTCACGAGGCTACCTCTTGGTAGCATTTAGGTTTTGTTTAGTTTGGTGCCCTTTTTCTTCAGCTTTTTTTATATCTCTTTTCGTCCTCTTCCTTTTTCCTTGCTATATACATGGGTAAGCAGTAAGCAGACAGACTTTGTAGGTCTCTTATGATATTATCCATGGATGTTTATTCTTACCTGTGATAGCCGAGTAGTCAACCTAGTGTATGCACTGCATGGTCAGCATGGAGCGTATACTTTCAAAGTCCCCTTTTCTACGAGACCTTCTTCATGTCTCTTTGGATCACCTCATAATGAATAGGGACCACTTTTAAACCCCGAAAATAATTATGATATATTTTTTCACACACAATTCAAACGACCGACCGTAAGAACTATATGCGATTGAAATTAGGAACGTTTTGAGTTATCGGGATATTCCAGATTTTCGGTTGGATGAGAAGAGAATATGTTTCCATTCTTCATTGGTATTCATCAAACCCACAAATGTCATGAAGAAATATTTAAATAAATCTATTTTTCATTGACTTTCGTCATAACTTCTACCGCAGACGTCACTAGAGTAGAGTGCCAAAGTCTGATAGATGGTGAACTGAATGAAAAATTACAGGTAATAAACGAATAGTGGTGTTAAGTAATAACGTGCACTAAAAATAAAAAGTGCAGTTATATGAGAAATTTGATACGTAGCTTCATTATTAACCAAAACGTATGATAGCGAATATGAGTAGGTATATCCGCTAGATCTGTCTCAGCTGATTGGTTTTCCTCCGCTAGATGGCAACACCGATTTTAGTATTTGTGTCACGGAGTGTCTGTATTTGTGTTATTTCATCAGCCGATAATAAGATAAATATCTACCAAATGATACATTGTTTATGATATCTAGCTGTTCACATTACCATTTTACTTTCTAAATATGGAGGCCAATAAAGATGAGGCGGAGAAGTGTTTCAATTTATCTCAGAAATATTTTGAACAAGGTAATGAAGAGAAGGCGAGTAAATTCGCTAAGAGAGCCAACAAATTATATCCGTGTGAACCATATAAAGGTGAGAAGTTATTTAGGAATTAGCTACCTACTTAATGTCTAATGTATCTAAGGAATTCAGATTTATTTATTCATACCTATTGTGAAACATTCAATAACAGAGCCCCCTCGACAGAATATGGAACATTTTTCCAAGACTTTACTCTCGGATCTCAAATTTAGAAATTTGTCTTTGTTAATTTAATTTGGGATCTTGGTGGTTATTTTATTAGTGATTTAGCAGTTACCTAACTAACCTAATTACCTACTGTTATTTTTTCCTAAGTGAAAATTAATGGTAACATAATAAACATAAGAATAATTCTGAATAAGTTGCTAACTAAAAATCCACCAACTTTGTGAGAAACTTAGAATATTATTTTCAAAGGGAAAATACAGTCTGCCATGTTTTAAAGTTTGGTAGGAAAGTCGCCAGTTTAATGAGAATATGGGTCCAGGTCGGCTGAGGTTGCCACATCTAAGATAGTAAAGATACTTTAAAGGAAAAATTTGGCTTCCTAAGTTCCTAGTGAAGATTTTACACTCAGAAACATCCTTATGCTCCAAGTAATAGAGCATGTCCAAACTCGCCATTTTAATGGCGAGTTTGTGACAGTTATTTTGAGCCCTTCAAATGCAAATGGCGAGTTTTATCTATTTTTCTCCTATGCTACAATGTTATTTTGGAGAGAATTAATGATAATTTGATCATTTTGGAGAGAATTTGTTGAATTTTGGAGAGAGCTGGAGAGAAAAATGGCGAGTTTATGAGACATACTATTTTACTTGGCCAGTCTGTATTTAGTGGTAAATTCCACCGACTTGTCGGTGGAATTTTGAGGTTGATGGGCCTAATATTCCAACAAAGTCGGTGGAATATTTGTTTCAAGATAACTGCTAAGACCTTTTGTCGGTGGGAAATCTGAGAACAATCGTATCTAGTATGGCGGTGGTGGCAACATGATAACATCATACATCCTCCCTCAATGGATGCCAGAGCATTACTGTTTGTCTGAGAGTCGAAACTGTGTGAATAACTATATATATGTACTTATATTGAAACTCATAGTAATCCACCCCACCCTCCCCTCAACATTGTAAACTTTTGATTACTAAACTTTCGATAAATACATAGGTAGTACCCACATCTAATATTATGGTGGCCTATATCAAGACAATGGTGGTCTTTTAGATTAGAGTGAGCAGTATAAGATACTTTCTGTAATAAATATAGTACCTACTAGATACTACCTATATATATTATACCTATAGGTATAATTTGCCACAAATTTTAAATTCTTTTTCTTCTTATCTTAAGAATCAGTAGAAAATCAGACAGACAGGTACCATAATATTTCGAGCTAACTAAAACATGAATAATTTTGCAAGCTTGTTTTTTGTTTTCCTTAATATTTTTCTGATAAGAGTTTCTACAGTTTTCTTAAAAAAAAAAAATTTTGATGCCAAATGATATCAGTTACCTAGGTACTATCTTACATTAAATAAATAAAATAATACGATGGAAACTGTAGTACCTCTTAATTAGATGGCTGCACAATATCAGAATAAAAGATTATTGTAAATACCAAACAAGCTTGAAGATTATTCATGTTTTAAGTAACATAAAATGTTACGATTCCATCATTGCATGCTAACACATAACCCCCAACCAGTGACCCCAATTGCCCAGTTCGTTACTTGTCTGATAAATAATTATTATATCTAACTACATGTTTAATATCGCAATAGGTAACACCGTAACACTACCTATTTTAAAAAAATAGTTATTTTACCTATCGTGTTTTCTCATATCTACATTTACATATGACCGAAGATGTGAAATTGACCGCTAATTCGTAAGTTACCAAGTTTTCTATGTATAGGATTTCTATTCAAGGGCCGAAAATGTGTTATCGTACGATAACTTAGAACTTACCTCAGATATAAGAAAAAGTTAATGAATTTAACGAACAATTCAAATGGTTATTTTAATATAGGCTTACTATAATTAAATAACCAGTTAAAGTAGTTAGTAAATTATACAATATTTGTGTGGTCGGAAATATGGAAACGTCTGATAACTTGAAACTTACCCTAGGAACTTGAAACTTACCCTAGGTAGACTGGTACCCAATACTCTAGTTTATTAACTTATGTACGTGATGGTACGTGAACTTCTGTTTTAAATAGTTTAATCATACGTTTTATAACTTTATAATTTCCTACTTACCTAATAATGATTATGTAATTTCTATTTAAATTGTTATCCATGATACTAAATAAAGAGTTAAAATAAGTAGGTAAATAGGTTTATATTTCTGTGATCGAAAATGTGGAACCGTACAATAATTCAAAGTACCTACTTCCAGTGATTTACGCTACTCCCTTCCCACGATTTAAATACGCTGTACATTAATAAACTTTATTAATGTACAGTGTAATTAAACCTTGGGAATAGCGTAAATCACTGGAAGTAGGTAGTTTGAATTATTGTAAGCTTCCACATTTTCGATCAGAGAAAAATAAACTATATATATACTTACCTATTTTAACTCATTATTTTGATTGGTACTATCCATATGATCGAAAATGTGGAAGCGTACAATAATTCAAACTACCTACTTCCAGTGATTTACGCTATTCCCAAGGTTTAATTACACTGCACATTAAATAAAGTTTATTAATGTACAGCGTATTTAAATCGTGGCAAGGTAATAGTGTAAATCACTGGAAGTAGGTACTTTGAATTATTGTACGGTTCCACATTTTCGATCACAGAAATATAAACCTATTTACCTACTTATTTTAACTCTTTATTTAATATCATGGATAACAATTTAAATAGAAATTACATAATCATTATTAGGTAAGTAGGAAATTATAAAGTTATAAAACGTATGATTAAACTATTTAAATCAGAAGTTCGCGTACCATCACGTACATAAGTTAATAAACTAGAGTATTGGGTACCAGTCTACCTAGGGTAAGTTTCAAGTTATCAGACGGTTCCACATTTTCGATCACAGAAATAGAAACCTATTTACCTACTTATTTTAACTCTTTATTTAGTATCATGGATAACAATTTAAATAGAAATTACATAATCATTATTAGGTAAGTAAGAATTTATAAAGTTTTAAAAACGTATGATTAAAATATTTAAATCAGAAGTTCACGTACATAAGTTAATAAACAAAATGGCTGTCAGGATGACGTGATATTCTTAACACTTGAACATGTATTGAACTGGTTAAATATAGAAAAAGTTATAGCTATTCAATGAATATAAGCAGAGTATTAAGAATAATGGTAAATCAAAATATACAGTATACCTAATTAACACAAAATACCTTTCTATTATAAGTACAGCTAATTGTTTTAATTTAAGATTTTCGGTTCTAGACATGTATGGGACAATTGTCTGGACTTGTACATGTTTTTAAGTATTTACAATTAGCCTAATATTTAAGAAATAAATTTAGATTTGAATTTGATAAATTATAAAGCACTAGTTTAAACATTACTGTTCATTCAATTAGGTATTTTGAGTAAATATATTAAACTGAAAGAATGTACGTAGGTACTAGGGTAGCTAACTTATGAATTATCAATCAGTTTCACATCTTCGGTCTTATACATTCCTAAGAAAGAAACTAGCAATATCATAATTATTATTAGGTAGCCTATTTCTTTTGTTTTTATTCTTTAACCAAAGATGCTATTCAGGGTTTCTGTGAGACTTCAATGGTCTGGTTTTCTTTTGATTCAAAAGAGAAAAAGAATAGTTTTACGGTACCTAATGGTTACTGGAAATGTGGTAGCAAACTAGGTATGATAATTGATATTATCATTCTGTATACCTAGGTACTATCTTGCATTAAATAAATAAAATACTATGATGAAAACTGTAGAAGATGTTATCAGAAAAATATTAAGGTAAACAAAAACAAGCTTGCAATATTATGGTACCAGTCTGTCTGATTTTCTACTGATTCTTAAGATAAGAAGAAAAAGAATTTTAGAATTTGGTGGCAAACTGGCAAATGATATTAGGTACCTGGCTTAGGGCTATACAGTATACTTAGACAGCTTAGTTAGCTTGGTAGTAATAGGTAGCTACTCTATTTTGATAATTAAATAAAATACTATGATTTAAACTGTAATAAGTAATAATTACACTGATTTGAACTTTTATTACTAGTTTGAATTGTCCTGAAAGATTTCTTCCTAACTAGTCGGTGGAATTTTGTAATTTAACATACAGTGGCGGAGGCACAACTTAATTTTCCTGCTCATGGCGGTGGAATTGGCAAAAATATAGTGACTTTTTCGGTGGAATTATTCCTATATAAGGCATGTCGGTGGAGTTCCATGCACCAAATACAGACTGGTTACTTGGCTTATGCTCCAGTCTGCAGAATATGGGACATTTTTAACATTTTCTGTGCGAACAATCCTTAATTTCCTCCTATATTTACATGTATTTTATTGAGAACAGACTCAGAGGAGAGAAAAATAGAAGATTTCTTGGAGAACACTTTACCAGTTCCTGCAGTCTGGCTTATGCTTCATGCCATGATGCCTGATGCATGTGTATCTCTTGAGACCATTTTAGGAGTGATTTACTTGTTATTTACCAGTCTGTATTCTAAGTACCTAATAACTAATAAAGCATGTCCAAACTCGCCAGTCTGCAGAATGTGTCTCTTCTCCCGCAGAGACTTTAATTTGAGAGAGAGCTACTCTCTGACTCTCAGCAGAAAATTCAGAATCTCCCGCAGCTAAATTAATGGTAACATAGGAATTAATTCAAAATCCCCCGCAGCTAAATTAATGTTAACATAGGAATTAATTCAAAATCTCCCGCAGAGATCTCAAATTTCTAAAATTTTATTCAAAAACTCCCGCAGAGAGTCTTAGAAAAATGTTCCATATTCTGCAGACTGGCAAACTCGCCATTTTAATGGCGAGTTTGTGACAGTTATTTTGAGCCCTTCAATTGCAAATGGCTAGTTTTATCTATTTTTCTCCTATGCTACAATGTTATTTTGGAGAGAATTAATGATAATTTGATCATTTTGGAGAGAATTTGTTGAAATTTGGAGAGAGCTGGAGAGACAAATAGCGAGTTTATGAGACATACTATTTTACTTGGTCTGTATTCCGTGGTAAATTCCACCGACTTGTCGGCGGAATTTTTTTCCATAGAAAATAATATTCTGGCAAAGTCGGTGGATTTTTAGCTATTTATTCTTATGTTACCATTAATTTTCGATGGGAAAATGGATAAAATGTTGGTGGATTAGCTAAATTGGCAAATTACTGGAAATTTATAGTGGATTTTTTCAGCTTTTTGAAAAAGTCAATGGGATTTTGTGCACCAAATACAGACTGGGTTATTTACAGGTTTTCCAACTTATTTAACCCCTCAAAAGTCACCAATATACAGGCGACTTTGTCCATACTTTAAAACATGGACAGTCTGGATTTCTTATTATTTATTGCAGACAAAAGGACTATGTCAGTCTGCTGAGGCAGCAGAGACAGAATATGGGAGATATTTGGGATATTCACTGAACAATTTTGATTAATTCCTAAATTAACATTAATTTGGCTATGGACAATTCTGAATTATTAGAATTAATCCCTATATTTACATAAATTTTGCTACAGCCTACAAACAGAATAACAGATCTCTACCAACACTCTACCAGTTTGCAGACTGGTGTTTGATAAATTTAGGAATTATTGATTTAAAAATAACATTGATAAATTATGAATTTCAATTTGTTAAGTTTTTACTAATTACTAATCAACAGATAATCTTTAATTGATAGGATAACTATAAACTTTTTATTCAATTCTCAGTTCTGGATCTGCTGACTTTAATGATATATTTTTTTTCCTTCTTATACAGAATTTGAAGACCTGATGAATAGATTTTCTCAAAGCAGTCGGCCTTCACAGGTGAGGCAGGAACAACCTTTTGTGTTGTACTTTTTGTCTATGATTCTATGTTAAATTCTCTGGTTCTAGTTCTGTTTATCTTAGTATTCTTGGATTATGTCAAACATTCGTATCGATCATTTGATTCATTTGAGCTTTTGAATTATAATTTTACTACTCAACAAACTAAGGAAAAGATATGTAGTAAATATTTAACACAGTTATATTGCTCTGCATTTAGTTTACTTCTCTTCAGTTAAGGTCACTATAAATAACCAACTTGTTTTTATCTTTTATTGATTATGAATATTCAACTTCTTTCAAATTGAAGAGTGGAAGTATTTCAAAGAAATAGGTACTTCCCCCTCTCTTTTGACTATTCAAAACACACATTATAATCTTTGTCATTTTCAGGCTAATGGTTCGGCAAAAACAGACTCTGATGAAACCAGACGGAGGAACACTACAGAAGCATCCAAACCAGTTGAAAAATGTTACACACCAGAACAACTAGAGGCTGTAAAAAAGTGTGTATGACTTCAATAAAAGAATCCTTATTTTAGTAAATTTCTTATATTTCAAATATATTCTTGGTTGTTAGGAAAGATTCTCCTTATTAAAAAGAGCGGCTCAATTCCTAAGGCATGAGTGTTGTTGTTCATCGGTACTTCTGTGATTTACTTGATTTTAGTTTTGAATGGAAGATCACAGCTAATATGGTTGAAATAAGTATAGGTAAGAAACTCCATAACAAATTAACAATGGCAATAATTTTATTTTCACAACACTATTCTCTATGCAAATTTGAGTAGTACATTTAGATGGTTGACAGCCAAAACAAGTAGCTATTCAACTTCATAAAAATAATTCTGAAAAATAGTTTATATTAATGATTGAATTTCAAGGGTGGGAATATATATAAGACGCCCTTGAAAAATGTAACCATAATTTTCTTCTTCTAATATTTGATTTCTTTCTCCCCACAGAGTGAAGAAGTGTAAGGATTACTATGATATTTTAGGAGTAACTAAAGAGGCCACTGACTCAGATTTAAAGAAAGCTTATAGAAAACTAGCTCTACAATTTCACCCTGATAAGAACAAAGCTCCTGGAGCAGATGAGGCCTTCAAAGGTGAGTAAATAAGCACAGTCACTGTCAGACAGAGGCACAGTCACTGTCTGACAGAGGCACAGTCACTGTCTGACAGAGGCACAGTCACTGTCAGACAGAGGCACAGTCACTGTCAGACAGAGGCACAGTCACTGTCAGACAGAGGCACAGTCACTGTCAGACAGATATCAAACAGTAAATTAGAGTCAATTTTTGTCATATGAGATAACTTTATTGTAATTTTAATGCCAGTTTGCTATTACCACTCTTTAGTTCTAATTTGTGAAGATTGTCGGCGTCAGGGCAATTAATTACGAATAGAGTATCAAAATTATTATAAGAGAAAGGTATTCCATACTATCCTTCTGACTGATGAACTTTTTCTTTCACTTCCCACCGAATATCCGCTGCATAAACAGGCTGCCACATGTGTTTCTAATCAGTTCATTAATTGCCCTCGTGTGTGAAGGTTGTCGATGCCGGCTCTCTACCGGTCTATAATGTGAAAATATATATATAGTGCATACTTCTGTTGAAGTTAATTATTTTATTGAGAATAATTTGCAAATTAAGGAATCAGTCGTTAGTAGAAACTAGAAATAGTTAACCTAACGCTTCCTTTTAAAAACTTTAATTTAAATTTGCAAAGTAAGGAATCAGTCGTTAGTAGAAACTAGAAATAGTTAACCTAACGCTTCCTTTTAAAAACTTTAATTTAAATTTGCAAAGTAAGGAATCAGTCGTTAGTAGAAACTAGAAATAGTTAACCTAACGCTTCCTTTTAAAAACTTTAAATAAAATTTGCAATTTAAGGAATCGGCCGTTAATAGAAACTAGAAATAGTTAACCTAACGTGTCCATTTAATTCTTGAAGTAAAATTGAAAGCTAAGGAAAATTTCCTTTGAATTTAAATAAAAATTCAAAATAAGGAATCAGTCGTTAGTAAAACTATTGGTAGTTAGTCTAACACTTCCTTTCAATTCTTGAATTAAAAATTGCAGAATATGGAATTAGTCGTTGGCTGATTAACATGCCTAACGCTTCCAATAAGCAGAAATTCTGGAAAATGAGATCGTTTCGCGGAAGCTAAACAAAGTTCCCAAATGTTTTCTCTTCATTCAAAAATATATTTGATAGGAAATCAGTCGTGGCTTGGAAACCAATATCATATAGTTTCTGCTCTAACGCATCCTTTAAATTCTGAATTCAGTGCCACTTAACAAAATTTCTGTAATTTGATTCTCCAACTTGGTAAATTGATTACCTAATATTGGAGTAATTTGCTCAGGGATCTGGAGGCAGTTGTTTACATTCCATAATAATTCATGTCGCTATTTGGACTTAACTATTCTGTTGTAGTAAAATCTTTATTATTTTAATATCTGAAATGCGTACGATTATCTTGCAAGAATTAAATTCTTATCCTTTTCTTTATATTATTTTTCTTTTTAGAATATTTTAGAAATTAGAAGTTTTATTTCTATTTTTAATTTCCCGTACCCAAACTGCTAAGCTAACAGTAGTAACGCCCCAGTATCTCTGAGGACTTCCCAATTGTACATGCTTGTTTACAAAGCTAACATTTTTATTCCAGAAAATAGAATCTGAGAAATTATATATTTATATTAAAAAATGCCTAAAGCAAAAATAAAGTTATCATGTAAGCACTGTATCTCTGCAAAAACTAAGATTTCTCACAATTGCATCAAACATTCAGAATGTATAGATTCTGATTTTAGCTGGAATCCGTCATCATGTCAATCATGTTCAGAACTATTTTCGCAAGCTGCGAATGGCGAAATGTGTGCACAAAAGAAAATCAGAACTCTGGCATGGAGGTTAAACCCCTTGGTTAGAAAGGCAAGACCAGATGCCAGTCACATTTTCGCTAGCTACGAACTCAAGACTCAGTTCTCCTTTCCTTGGCTGGAAAGAGTTACGATGTTGAACCAGAATGAACCAATTGTGACCGGTTCTTCCGAATGTCTAGAAGCAGCATCTAATATTTCGGCCCAACTCCTTCCTCCTATATCGCAAGAAGATATGAACCTTTCCCCAATTTCTTTCTCCTTGGGTAGTTCATTTCCCAGTCTGCACTTGGACGAGACTACAGTCACAGAATCTAATGCTCCGAATAACATGGTCGAAAACCTCATTGAAACTCGTAGTCCTCTGCCTACCGAACAAGGTTCTCCTAACAATCCAATTTCTGTTTTATCTCCACCTCAAGAGGAGATACTAGACTTGGATTGTATTCAAGTATCAGATTTTGTCCAAAACGAAAACTCTGACTCAGGATTCCAGAACTTAAACCATCAACCGAGTACTTCGGTACAAGTACATCAACACATATCACAGACGGGGAATCTTGATACTGGAGGAAACAGTCATGGCTATGTTTCTAGACAAGAGTTTGACTCTTCCATGAGTAAGATCAGTAATATGCTTGAAACTATAAACAATAAATTGGTGGGCCCGGCAGTTCCTCGTGTCACAAGAGATAACCAGGACCATGATATTTTCTCAGATTCTGACTCGTCTGTCGATTCTTATCAGCAAGAATCACCTGATTTCGATATTATCAGAGAAATATGGCCTTCCATAATTCCTATGTGGCCATTATCTGAAGAGATTATTTCCTTCGTCAGGAGGAAGCCTACGCCCACACTCTATTTTGTTCCTCCTAATGCTATTGTATCTTACAATAAAATAATCTTCGATGATGAAATTAAAATCAGCTCTAATGATGCCTTTCTGGGGTCATTTGATGATCTGCCTGTGTTAGCATTCAAGAGAAGATCTCTGGAGGTAAATGAGCTTTGCAAACTTCTGAAAATTGCTGATGTTTTTGAGAAAGTCAGATCCTTCTCAGCTGGTTATCACTTCAAGCAGACCTGTGCTCTCCTTGATTGGGTAGAGCTCGGCTCAAAATCTTGGCTCTCTGGGAAGAAGGGTACATTTGAGATCCCAAAATCTTATGGTTTTAATGACAAAATAACTAAAGAAGAGGTTCTTCAAAAGCAGATGGAGAAACTCTCTCCATGGTTTTCTCTAAACTCTTCTGATGCAAGAACCAATGATGTGTTGAGATTCCTCGAGAGTCCTGCACTTGACTCTCAATCTCATCAAATCGATTCTATTCCTCAATCGATCACAGTACCTGTTAATCAAGATATGAGAAATAGGGATTTCAAAGTGCGGCAACGAGCAATGACTTTCCATAATCTTTTGTTTTCCTTACGTCTCGTTGAAGATGTTATCGGGAAACTTTCGGAATCAAATAATTCTTCTGATTTGATTAAAAGCTCATTACCTAAGCTTCAGGAGTTTATATCGAACACAAGATTAGGCTCGGAAAGTTTGTCAAGTTTTTTCATAGAAGAAGCTGCTACTGCCCGCCAGGCACTAAGGAAGGCTGCTTGTTCCTCCATCAGAGATGAAGACATATCAAGAGCCCTGATTAATGGATCCATTTTCTCCTCATCTCTCTTCCATAAAAACTCTATCAACATAGTCGTAGAAAAAGCCCAGAACCCTCAACCGAGAAAGATTGGAACAGTTAAATCTCTTCCTCTTCAATACCAGAAAACTTCTGACCACCCAATAAGCTTCGCAAATGCTAACGCGCCCTTTCGAGGCTTAAGAGGAACTCTCTTCTCGAGGAACTCAACCTTTCGTAGGCGCTCTATCAGTCAAGGAGGATATACGGACAGCAGGTACAACTCTAGGCTTGATACCTCGCTTGGAGAGAATTCAAACCAACAGAAGTTTAATTTCTCAAACAATAGCAGAGGAACTAGAGCTTCGTCTTTCCGGTTTTCTTCAGTTAGAGGACGGAGAGGACACTCTTCATTCAGAGGAAGAAGAGGCAATAGACAATGACTGCTTGGTGGGGGGGAGGCTTCAAGTATTTGCAAAAAATTGGCTCCTAGGTTCGAGATGGCAACAAAAGGTTGTATCGGACGGCTTGCGATGGGCTTTCCTCGGAAATATTCTCCCCCCTCTAATTCATCACCATCAAACAGTACCTCTATCTTCAGAACTGACAGTTCATTTAAACACCCTCTTGAAGAAAGATGTCGTAGAAAAATTCAATGGAGAAGCTCATTGCATATCTCGGATATTCCTAGTGCCAAAATCAGGTGGAGGATCCAGACTAATATTGGATCTCTCCAAACTGAACAAATTTCTAGTTCCTGTAACTTATCAACTGCCCACGATAGAACATCTGAAACTTTTCCTCTGCAAACCGAAATTGTTGATGAAATTGGACCTAAAAGACGCTTACCATCATGTAGCAGTCCATCCCAATTTCAGGAAGTACCTCGTCTTCAAATGGGGCGAGAAAACTTTCTGTTACAAAGCTATGCCTTTCGGTCTCGCAATTGCCCCAGCAGTGTTCACAGGGTTAATGGGGCATCCACTAAAACTTACGAGAGAAAAGGGTATCTTCGCGATAGCATACCTGGACGATTGGCTAATTGCAACAGACAGCTTGGAAGAAGGCTTGCGGGTTGTTGCTTGGACAGTGAATATGTTCAGAAAATTAGGTTTTCTAATCAACCGGGAAAAATCCTTTCTGTACCCTTCAAAAAGGCTGACTTGGCTCGGTTTCGATTGGGATGCAGAAAATGGATTAATTCGGCTACCACTGCAAAAAGCAAAGAGCCTCGCTTACAAAGCATCTCAATTAAAGATGCGGAAGGAAGCAACAAGGAGAGAATTAGAGTCTCTAATAGGAGAAATGGGTTTTGCTGCTCAAGCCTTGCCGGAGGCAGGCATCAGAAAGAAATATTTTCAACTCGTGCTCAAACACTGGCCAAAGATCGGAAGGGATGCTACAAACGACATCAATCCTCAGGCACTAGAAGATCTAATATGGTGGATCAACCAAGAAAATCTCCATGTATGGTTTACCTTCAGGAAACCTCAAAGACAACTGATGCTTTGGACAGATGCTTCTCTTCAAGGTTGGGGAGCTCACATAGAAAACGGAACATGGATAGCCAAAAACTGGAATACTTCTTCTCGTCACAAGTCGATTGCCGAATTAGAGCTCCGAGCAATTCTTTATGCGATTCAGAGTCCTATTGTCCCAACAGATGTGTCCCTGATTGTTCATACCGACAGCCTTGTGGCTTATTGGACAATCAGGTCAAAGGGTTCAAAAACGTCCAGAAATCTAACCAATGTCGTTCATCAGATTCTAAATCAGTGTCATCTGAAGAGAATCCACTTGGAACCCGTTCGAATCCCGGGTTCCCTAAATGTGGTAGCAGACGGTCTCTCCCGAGATCATCCACTACCAGGGGAGTGGAGGATCAACAAGTTGGATTGGGAAAGGCTGACACGATGGAAGGGACCATTCCAGATCGACCTAATGGCTACGCCTTACAATCGCCTCCTACCGACATTCGTCTCTCCATTTCATCATCCTCAAGCGGTGGCAGTGGATATCAAAATGGTGGATTGGAATCGTTGGACAAATGTGTACGTGTTCCCTCCACCCGCAATGCTTCCCTGGATATTAGACCGTCTCCAGAGTTTCAAAGGGAAAGCTGTTTTAATTGCAAGGGTTCAGAAGTTACACCCATGCTATCCAATGATTCACGCAATGATGAAAGACTCTCTTCCTCTAGCTTATCCACCCTTCCAACTTGTACGGGGGAAAAGGGTAGAGGATTCAGAACATCGGTCTTGTCAATGGACCGCATTTCTTTTCTCAGGTCTAGATTCGATTTGAAATGGTCCAAGAAGGTGACAAGCAAGCTTTTATCCTCTTCTAGGCAGTCAACCATTAACCAGCAAGAAGTTGCATGGAAAGCTCTACAATCCTGGCTTATCATAACTGACAATGAGATATCTGAAAATTCCTTAATGGAATTCTTTTGTTTCTTAAGGGATGAAAAGATGTTAGAAACCAGCACCATTCTTAACTACAAAGCCTCCTTGCAGCTTCCTCTCAGTTTTATCAACGACATTAACTTGAATGCCTGGGAGTTCAAGCAATTAGGTAAGGCATTGTTTCTTGATAGACCTCCAATCCAGAAAAGAATTCCGGAGTGGGACCTGAATAAAGTTCTTGTCATGCTAAAGACTAAATCCTGTTTTTCGCAAGATGGAGATCCCTACTGTATGCTCAAGAAATGCCTGTTCTTGACTGCACTTGCGTCTGGCAGTAGAGTGTCTGAACTTTCTGCAATAGAGAGATCCGGAATTCATTTTGACAAGCTCGATAGAGCGACATTACCAGTGAAACCAGGATTTTTATACAAAAATCAAAGATTGGGTCGAGCTCCACCTAATGTAACTTTTCCCTCTTTGAAAAGTTGTCCATCTCTATGCCCCGTTCGTTGCTTAAAATTATACATCAGTGCTTCAACAATTACATCTGGTCCTCTGTTTTTGAACAGCAAAACGTCTAAGCCTCTGCATCCTTCTACAATCTCAAGAATTTTAGCTGAAGTCATAAATGAAGCTGACCCTGGAATGTTTCCTCAAGGTCATGATATCAGGCGTGTATCATCCTCTTTGGCTTGGACCAGAGGTACCCCACCAAGTGAAATCATCAAGAGATTGTTTTGGACATCATCTTCTACTTTTATTAATCGTTATCTAGGCTCATTAAAAAATTCCAATTGTGTTGCTGCAGGTAGTAGTAATTGAGTTATTTCTCTCATGTCTAAATATGTATTGATTCAAATTTGAATTTATTTCCTAAATTATTTTATTCACAAGTGCTAATTGTGATTTGGTAAATAGACATCGTTTTATATTATTTGGATTATTATCTTCATTATGAGCTATTTGTGCTTCTTGTCGTCTTATTGATGGAATATATGTTTACCTCAGCCAGAAGTGTATTATTCAAAAGGGATTTAGCAAACTGGCATTAAAATTACAATAAAGTTATCTCATATGACAAAAATGGAGAACATTGTCTCCATAAATTGTATATTTTTGGAATATATGAGATAACTTTATTGTAATTTTAATGCCTGGCCTCCCTCCTCCCCTGATATTGTGTTTTTTCTTTGTTTATCCCAATTAATGAACTGATTAGAAACACATGTGGCAGCCTGTTTATGCAGCGGATATTCGGTGGGAAGTGAAAGAAAAAGTTCATCAGTCAGAAGGATAGTATGGAATACCTTTCTCTTATAATAATTTTGATACTCTATTCGTAATTAATTGCCCTGACGCCGACAATCTTCACAAATTAGAACTAAAGAGTGGTAATAGCAAACTGGCATTAAAATTACAATAAAGTTATCTCATATATTCCAAAAATATACAATTTATGGAGACAATGTTCTCCATTTTGTAACATTAATTTTCTTTTGCAGCAATTGGAAATGCTTTTGGTGTACTTAGTGACATGGAGAAGAGAAAACAGTACGACTTGTTTGGTCCTGATGAGGCAGTGCAGCGTAGAAATACACACAGACAGCACACGCATGGTGACTTCACCAGAGGCTATGAAGGTGAGAGTACATTCCTTCCTGTTATTGTTTTAAAAGTTTTCTTGTCATTTTTAATGAAATAAACTTGATTAAACTGCTTCATTATTTGTTTATTTTTCAGCTGAAATGACAGCAGAGGAGCTGTTCAATATCTTCTTTGGAGGCGGTTACCCCAACAACCGGGGTCACATGCGCACCCAGGGCACCACCTTCACCTTCGGTAACACCCACAGACGGCAAAGACACACCCACAACCAGGAGAGTCAGGGAGAGAGCAGGTTCAGTGCGTTGGTGCAGCTGATGCCCCTGGTGCTGATCCTGGTGATGTCACTAACTTCAGCCCTACTCACCACAGACGCAGTGTACTCTTTCTCTGCTAACAGCAAGTACACGGAGCAGAGGGTCACACCCAGACTGCACGTGTCTTACTACGTCAAGAGTGACTTTGAGAGGGAGTACACGGGCAGTGTGAGGAGACTGGAGCAACAGGTGGAGGAGGACTACATCACCTCTCTTAGGAATGGCTGCTACAAGGAGAGAAATCACAGTGAGTCATGATCTATTTAGTCAAATGAAAGAAAAAATAATATTTTTATAGAAACATTATTGAAGTAACTAGCTAGCTACCTGATGTGCTGTTTTCAACATTGTGTCTTAGAACTACATTTGTCCAGTAAAATGTTGTAAACATAATAATTATCTTTAAAAAAAGGAATTTTTTGAAGAAGTAATTTAATATTTTTCTCTGAAATTTAATATCTGGGTATTGAAATTATAATTAAACTTGCTAATCGAGAGTGAAGGTGAAAATCGCAGAGAAAGTGAGGTTTGGATTACATATTTGCTTTAATTTACTATTTCCATTTTAGAGTCATCTAGTTAAAATTACTCTTATATGGTATTGGTTCATTTTAAACAGTTCACAGATAGATCACTAATGTTTCAACTCCTATTTTCCATCTTTTCAGAGGAGAGTATGGTGTGGCGTGCTCGGTCATTTGGTGACCAAGCAATGTTCCAGAGAGCTAGGGATTTGACCACGCCTTCGTGTGACACTCTGCAGAAGATTTACAGCTAAGATTAGAGGGGAATAGTGATACAGTCGGGTAATGAGTGAGAAAAATCTGAATAAACTGTAATTTCTTCGGGGGGTTAACTTGAGCAGAACTTTGTAACTCATTGTAGTGGGATTGTCACAGAGATTTAGCATGTCAAATTGGACCCTCTATAGTCTTAAAATATCACTGTGTTTAGAAAGTAAGGTCATGGAGAGAAAAGAAGAAAGTCTGTCTATCGGTGAAACCAATCTCGTTCTTGTAGCTCAGGAATGATAAACACTTGCGTTAGTTGAAATATTATGATTATTTATCAATACTTTAATCTTCTCAGCAGGTTACCCACTGTAAACCAGCTGTGAATATGTTTTTATATCACGTCAGATGTCAAATAGTTCATAAATTAACAAAATGTTTTTGATGTAAATTTCAAATATAGAAACTAGGATTAAGGAACAGGTACTCAGTGTTAAAAAGATGGTGCCAGTTATATTATACGACGTGTACTCACTCACCAACATCACAAGAATATATCTAGTAGAGTCTTATTCCAAAATATAGCAGGTGTGTTTAAAGACCATTTAGAGTATATTATGTTTTTTCCTCTGATGACGTAACACACTTTGTATTAAATATTCAATTATCTCTTTTCAATCTTGCTGTTCATAGCATAATATTTTATCTACTAACACAAGCCTAGTCAGATAAATTAGGTAAGGGTTTCTAACCATTCTATATATTAACATATGGGATTAGTATCAAATCTTATCTCCTTTTCTCTGCAATTTATTTCACCTGAATATATCTACCTTGGATGTTTTTTTCATCTTTGGATGTCTAATTACTTTTATTCTTCTTCTTACCTCTTTTATCTTTGGGTATCAAAACTCTGCAGTTATTCCATTCTTTGGATTCTATGTAAATGCTGTGTTTTGATTATATTATTAAGGGGGATTTACTTAACATTTGGATAGGCATCGATAACTCTGTTCAATTTTAGCTATAGGTCAAAGAGGTATCGATACCACTATTCTATATTAGCTATCCGTTAAAAAGGTATCGGTACCAGTCTTTTTTCACTCACAGTTATTGTTCATATTAATATCTATGCAAAATGCCTTTTGTTTTTAATGTTTGTTTTTTCAAACGGTAGCTACAACAAACAATTTGAAAAACCTTATATCGGTAAATAGTGGTATAGATACCTTATTGTACACAAATTTTATAAACAGATAGGGTAAAGGAACAGTTACCAGAAGAGAAGTAAATGCCTGATGAAAATATCAAAAGGTTAGTTATTGTATTAAAATATATCCATTGTGGGGAAAAATAATGAGTTAAACTATATTTATTTGTTCTCTCCACAATATATATATTTCAATGCATTTTTTAATAATTTTTTTGAAAATGTCATCCTGTATTTAATTCACATTTTGTAATTACCTTTACCATAGTTCTTACTTTTAGACCCTCTGTACAGTTGTGTGTAAATGATTTACTTTAGAGTGTATAAGTTACAAGTACAGTTACTTGTTATTGTCTCTACACTTACTGAGTAAGTGTAGAGTTCTTGTTTTCTCTGTTTTTTTTACCCTTAACTCTTTAGTTACAAACTATTCTATTCTTGGTGTGAAATATACATTACCAAGTCAAAAAATCATCTGATTATCTTTGAACTTTTAACTGTAAAAAGAATGGAAATTTTAAATCATTTTAATATTTTAACCTTGTAAAGATAAACTTATCTTGAGATTAGCAAAAGAACTGTTATTAAAGTGTCTAAAGTAGGTAAGTTCTTCTTATTTTTCTTCTCCACATCAATTTTGTTGCATTGACTTTAACATTAGCCTCACTAGAGTAAGTACCGAGTTATCGAACTGTTCCACATTTTCGATCATGTAAGAATAAGATTTAATATTTTTTCTTTTGGTCAAAAATGTGGAACTGTATTATAACTCTGAACTTGATCCCAAATATATAAATGTTGTAAATATTTAATAAGCAAAGATATCATTTTACCTATTTATTAAATTATTGTTAAAACTATAACTCTTTATTTATATAAATAACCTCATTGCCATTTGTTTTCTTGGTAGTAACTATTTTTCTCTTTAGATTTTTTCAGCTCTGCCATACTTTCAAAATAAACTCTAGAACAACCAAGCAGTCAATTTGACTGTTTGTGCTTTCTAACATTTGTATCTCAAATTATTATTGGTAAATTAGCCAGCAGGAATAGTGGATTGGTATCCATGATACCAGCAGGAATCATGGATACCAATTGAAATATTTTTCTCATTGCATTAACAATAAAAGTTACAGTATCTACTAATAATAATTTATGACATACAAATGTTTGAAAAGTGAAAAGCAGTCAAATTGACTGGTTGCTACTTCTAGAGTTTAATAATTCTTTTACATTATAGAGGGTGACTACTCAATTACCGTCACTATATAGCTACACTTTACATGTCCAAAACACTACACTCTGTTTTATATTATGGGATGTATCGGTATTGGAGTATTTACCCCTAGTTTAGGGGTGCGTGTTTCCATGCTGTTTGATATACTAGAGTAATTTAAATGTAGTTGTAAATATTTAGTGCACATATAATACATATGTTAAAAACTAAGTAGGGTTTAGTGTGAGTTCAGAGATGTGAAACTGTCCGATAACTCAGAACATCCCTACCTGTCTGTCTCTAAAAATTCAATTTTTTCAAAATAGCTATGTACTAATTAGACACAATTTTAATTGGTGCAATCAATGTTTTTCAAGTAATTCTATTTTGTTGAGTATTTTGTAAAGTGTATGTTTAATATTTGCAAATATTAAAGAGTAATTAGTGAAGGAGACAAATATTTCAATTATCCTTGCGGTCACTTTATCTATTCTCCTTCTCGGTGATATGCACCGACTGTGTCTTGTGAGGTAAAAGACACAGTTACCGTCTATTTCCCTATCTGATTTCCGCGCCCGAGGGCTCTATCCTGAAGCTGTCTGTGGTGAATGGAAGAGAAGGGGGTGGCGTCCAGCACCATTTCATATCATAGTTTTGAGTGTATTTACACTGCCCCCCCTTCTATTAAGCCATTTCTCTTTAAATCTCCTAATTGTGATTTGTGGATAAGGTCAACTTTTAAACCTAAGATCATTAATAAGTTGAGTATGGAAATACACTGTTAGAAAGGTATTAAGCCCTAGAATTTATAATGGAATAAAAAAACATTTTAGCTACCTAGTAGCTACTTATGTAAATATGTAAATATTTACCACCTTAGAGGTTGGCTATACGAAGGGAAAAATAAGTTATTTATATTTTTTTTACTTGCAGACGAATTAACTTCCATTGAAGAAACTAACATAAAAATGTGTCAATGTACCAGGTGAGTAAAGTAAAACACTGGATGTCCATTTAATTTTATCTTCAAAAATTAAGAGGGAAATTTCAACCGTTCTCATAATGCAATCAACAAGAATAAGAATAATGCATGGAACCAAAGGGAAAAATGTTTCAGAAATATCAATGGAACTATAAATTATCACATATACAATTTCTATTTCAAATATTTGTGTGTATGGAAGGAAGGTTTGTTAACCGAACTGATATAAAAATCTAGATGAATTACAAAGATGACCGACTTTTCCTCCGTTTTTTCCCCTTAGATTTGTTGAATTCAGTAATTTCCTCTAAATTTTGAAAAGTTTTGGGAAACTTCTTTTTCCTTTTTGGTGTGACTGACTTCCTGTTTTTTGGTGTCACAGATTTTTTCCTTTTGGGAGTCACGGACTTATTTCCTTTAATTTGCTGTGGGGAGAAACTGAGTCGTGATTTCACAGAAGGTCTCAAGTTATTGAGTGTAGTGTCAATGTAAACAACATCATCGTCATTGAAGGCAGAGAAAGGAATCCCTACGTCATCTTCAATATCTTCTATCACTTCTTCCTCCACCTTCTTGCTTTTTACTTTCTTTGTAGATTTTACTAATTTCTTAGTCTTTTTAGTTTTAGCGACATTATTGATTAGTAAAGACTCGGCAGCTTTTAATATTTCGGTGAAGTCATTCAAATCCGCATGGAAAATACTTATGAAGTTTAAAACTAGTTTTTGTTTATCTTTCTTTGCGAGGTATTTGGCAGAACTTTTCTTGTATTTGTTGAGTATTTCTCTAGTAGATTTCATAGCTTTTTTTCCATATCCACAACCCTTGACTCCGTAAAAATATTTCGCCAGTAACTTTAAATCTCCCTCCATTTGAGTTATGTAACCATTTTGCTTAGAGGACTTGTACAGACGGTGGTTGTACTTGAGTCTCTGGAACACATCCTCCACATTCACCTTCAGTCCTTTCAACTCATTCAGTTTCTCCTCCACGTGTTCAACAGCTGACTCTCTACCATCAGGAAAATCACTCATGTAATCCACACATAGTTTCGTGGAGTTGTCTTTTATTCTCTGCAGAACTGCGTCTGGTAACTTCAAATGAAACTCCTCCTCACTGAAGTTATTGTAAAAGTCTGCCTCGGTCTTCGTCAGTTTCTTCTTGTTGTCGAACTCCTCGTCTGTGTCACAAGGAGAAGATACCAAAGGATCCAAATCGTGCACTGGGATTCTCCTCAGAGTTTCATTTCTCTTCAATTTCTTCTCACTCAAAGCCACGTACTTTGAGTCTTCTTCAGAGATATACGCTTCTGACTCATTATCCGTCACCGAGTCATCAAAACTCCTCTTGGTTGATTTATTGTTATTACTCCAAGGTGAATTGAGTACCTCTATATCAGACTCATCATCGGACACATAGACAACAGACTCCTCATCACTAATCTCAACAGGTGATTCCTCTTCCATCTTCTTCTCTCTCCTCTTCTTATCTTTCAGTTTTCGTTTCTTTGCGTCTCTATTCAGTTTATTGTGTTTCTTGGCCAAGTTCTTCAGTTTGTTCTCATAGGAGAGTATCAGGGACCACCTTCCTCCCATCGCCTTCGCCAACTCTTCCATGTACGGACGCAGACCATCAAGATTGGAGAGTTCCATATCGGCCAAGAACAGGACTGTTCTAATCGCTTTGTCGATATTTTCCCCATGAATCCACACCTACAGATATGAAAAATAGAAGAATGAATAAAACTGAGAGCAGATATTCTCCATTAAATTTATCTTATTTTATATATACTCACTCAATAAACAAAATCATGATTTTAATTAATCCTAATGAGCTAGATTGCAAAACTTAGAAATAAATATTTTTCCATTAGCTAATTCCATCATGACGCTTTTAATACACATTGGTACAGATAGAAACATGCGATGCAGTACACGTTTCTAACAAAGTTCTGATCTAAAATTATGTAATTTCAGTGTGTCATTTTGGCGTCAGTGTTCAAATTACCAACAGTAGTTCAAGCAATTAATCTTTAACTCAACAATTGCGTTGATTCTCACCATGGTTTTCCTAGTTTTAACGTCATCTCTGACATCAATGTCACAGCCACTTATTCTCTGAAGACATTTGATGGTGGCGCCCTTTGTGCCGATGATGTAGCCTGCTTTGGAGGTGCCGATGTCGACGCTAGCCCTGGAGTTGGTGTACACCTTCACACACTGAAACAGAAATAGTCATTGTAAAGGATTTGGCTATTAAGAAATACTAGGGCTCTGCCGATACCTAAAAATCACAGACACCTAACATATGGCCGATATAACAAGTACATAGCACTTCAAAGAAGAAGGTCTATCGTTAATGTCAATAACAGCAGAATTTACCATAAAAAGGATGGTAAAAGGAACAGCAGAATTTATCATAAAGGATTTCTCGCAAGAGTAATGCTCGCTGTGTTTTTCGTTGTTGTTTAGTCTCCCCAACGTCCTTATCCAGGACGCCCCGAGTGTCACCCACCCGAGGCATGTGTGGGCCCAAGAGGAAGCCACATCACTCAGGAAGTTAACAACTGCCTGAGTATGGGCGGATATGATAGACAGACCTTTGATCGGTGTGACAGAACTCACACCGATCAGAGTAGGATCTCCCAATCCTGTGTATGTGTAAGAGGGTAAGGAAGGGTGGTGTTCACATCTCAGACGGGATAAGTTGACCCTATCTTTCCAAGACATGCGAGACTTGCTCTCGTCCAAGTTCGAAGGCCGGGACCCGAGGAGCTCTTTGTGTAAAAGGTGTCTGTAGTGTGTAGGTTTTGTGGGGTTCTTCGCTCAGTTTGCATATAGTGTTGATGATGTGAGGGGTCAAGTGTGTTCCTCTCATATCCATATGTGTGAGGCAAGAGGAAGGACTCGTGTTTCTGTGTGTAAGTGGTGATGTTAGTGTATAATCGGTGCATTACGGAAAGTGGTATTTTGTGCCTGTGAGTTGTGCGAGTAAGGGCGCGCAGGACGGTCAGTCTTTGTTTTGTTCTATTGTCATTGTCATGCCGCGATCATATATAACTCCAAGGATTTTTTAGCGTGTTATTAATCGAGAGGGGAGAGTTCTTGAGTGTAATGTTTGGATGGGTTCGTATTCAAGTGTGTGGGGTGTGGCTACAGTGACAGAAGACTTGTTTTAAGAGATCTTTAATCTGTTTGTATTTATCCAGTCTTCTAGTGAGTATGTTTGGAGTGTTGCGAGCATATGCATCATCCGCATATGTAAGAGTGGGTACCGAGTTGTGTGTGGACAAGTCGTGAAGGTATAGATTGAATAGTGTGCAGTGAGTACTGCGGTACTCAGTCTGTGCAGTGACGTGATATGGAGGACTTGCTGTTGTATAATGTTTTGCCCGAGCGGCCGAAAAGAAAATTGGCAAACCACTTCATAAATGATTCGTGGATGCGTGTATGAGTACTTTGATAATGAGCAAATGTCTAGGTAAGAGCGTAAGATTTGTAGGAGTGTAAGCCTTCGATTGTTGTTTGAGATATGTGTGTTAGTAGTGAGGAGGTGAAACGTTGGGATCTGAAGCCTTGCTGTGAGGAGGAAAGTTGAATGTGTGCTGAAATGTTGTTGAGAACTTGCCTCTCGAGTAATTTGGAGGGGGTTGAGAGTAACGATATTCGTCTATATATGAGGCTAGTTCAGTGGGATTATTCAAAATCAGAATAATCTTTGTTTGATTCCAACTGTTATGAATGCTATTGTTCTGTAGTGATGAGTTGAAGATGGCTAATGGCACTAAGTGTTTTAGATGTTTTTTGGATAAGACATCAGGACCTAAAGAGGAAGTGTTTATGAAAACCCGAATGGACTCGGTTACCACTACCGAGGTGAAGAGAGGTGTGAAGGGCTTTTGAGTGCATATTCTGAGCAGGCGTCGCAGTATAATCCTATCTATGGGGCGTGTGTGTAACCAACTTGAACAAGCGTAGTTCTAGTTACGTGCGCTCGCCTTCTGTGTGTCATTGAGAATGATGTTGTTCTGTGTAAGAGACTTGTATTTTTGATTGGTCTAGGTATTGGTTATAGAGTCCCTTGACAAGTTTCTAGAGTTTGTCTGTGCCGGTGAGGAAATTTAGTGTCTTGTGCTTTTCCAACTGAGTTCTGTAAAGTATAATTTCCGCCCTAGCCGTACCTTGACCGGGAAACAGAGCTCCACGGTCCTTCTCAACGGCGAGTGCTAGAGTCAGAGTCCTTAGCCGCACCTAGAACGTGGGGACCACAGAGCTGAGTGGCCCTTCTCACCGAAGAGTGCTAAAGTAAGAAACCTCAGCCATGACATGACCTGGAGACAGAGCTCCGCGGGGACTTTCATCGACATCAGCCAGCGGCAGAGTCCTCAGCCGTGAACCATAACCTGGAGACAAAGCTCATAGACCATTTTCACGGAGAGGAGCTAGAGCCAGAACTAGCGGATATAGCAGTTCGGTGACACACTGGAGCAGCGCCTGCGGCGGGCCAAGCCCCTATCAACCACACATCTTACATTACTGCTCTAGAGAAAGAAAATCTCAAGACAATCCACTCTTTGCAGGGTGATAATGTCTTGAGAGTTTCAAGCACCCGTGCTATGTTAGTGACCCATCAACTTGTGCTTTACGTCCCTGATAGTATGCTGACCGGACTTGTGCTTCACGTCCCTGACAATAAGCTGACCGGACTTGTGATTCACGTCCCTGACAATAAGCTGACCGGACTTGTGATTCACGTCCCTGACAGTAAGCTGACCGGACTTGTGATTCACGTCCCTGACAGTAAGCTGACCGGACTTGTGATTCACGTCCTGACAGTATGGTGGCATGACTTATGCTTTACGTCCCTGACAGTAAGCTGACAGGACTTGTGATTCACGTGCCTGACAGGACTTGTGATTCACGTCCCTGACAATAAGCTGACCGGACTTGTTATTCACGTCCCTGACAGTAAGCTGACCGGACTTGTGATTCACGTCCCTGACAGTAAGCTGACCGGACTTGTGATTCACGTCCTGACAGTATGGTGGCATGACTTATGCTTTACGTCCCTGACAGTAAGCTGACAGGACTTGTGATTCACGTGCCTGACAGGACTTGTGATTCACGTCCCTGACAATAAGCTGACCGGACTTGTGATTCACGTCCCTGACAGTAAGCTGACCGGACTTGTGATTCACGTCCCTGACAGTAAGCTGACCGGACTTGTGATTCACGTCCCTGACAGTAAGCTGACAGGACTTGTGATTCACGTGCCTGACAGGACTTGTGATTCACGTCCCTGACAGTAAGCTGACCGGACTTGTGATTCACGTCCTGACAGTAAGCTGACCGGACTTGTGATTCACGTCCTGACAGTAAGCTGACCGGACTTGTGATTCACGTCCTGACAGTAAGCTGACCGGACTTGTGATTCACGTCCTGACAGTAAGTTGACCGTACTTGTGATTCACGTCCTGACAGTAAGTTGACCGGACTTGTGATTCACGTGCCTGACAGGACTTGTGATTCACGTCCCTGACAGGACTTGTGATTCACGTCCCTGACAGTAAGCTGACCGGACTTGTGATTCACGTCCTGACAGTAAGTTGACCGGACTTGTGATTCACGTCCTGACAGTAAGTTGACCGGACTTGTGATTCACGTCCTGACAGTAAGTTGACCAGACTTGTGATTCACGTCCTGACAGCAAGCTGACAGAACTTGTGCTTTACGCCCCTGACAGTAAGCTGACCGGACTTACTTGTGCTTTACGTCCCTGACAGTGAGCTGACAGGACTTGTGCTTTACGTCTCTGACAGCTTGCTGACCGGACTTGTGCTTTACGTCCCTGACAGTATGGTGTCAGGACTTTTGCTTTACGTTCCTAACAGTTTGCTGACAGGGCGCCTCAGAAGAGAATGAGATGCGTTTCAACAGTCACCTCTCAAACTCTCTCCTCTGCGTAATCTAACACTCAAGTGTCAGAGACCAACTACCACTATCCTCTTTCCAACCTCTGCCTTGCTCTGACACAAGTGTCTTATGTTTCCTGTAGGTAGCTATATGGTGTTTGTCTGCGTTGGTGATTCCGTTAGAGAGGTGTTTAGTGGCAGCATCTTTGGAGGAGGTGTGATTGTTGAAATTATGGAAGTTGTTTTCCACAGATGCTCAGAATTCGTTCCAGTTTGCTCAATTGTAGTTTATACTTTATAGATGTGTGCGTTTTGGTGGAGTAAGTGGCGTTCTTGATGTTTGTGTGTAATGAGTAGGGTTGTGACATTTTTGTAAAAATATGCTCTAAAAATATGAATTCCATGTAATCATCCTAAGCGACATGAAAAATATTGTGTAGAACCCTTCTAGTTTAGCAATAGGAGCTTCCAATACCCTAAATTTTGATGTCGTTTATAACATTCATGGAGTATATAGTTTTAAGAGCATATTTTTACAAAATGTCACAACCCTAGTAATGAGTATTGGGAGGTGTTCTGAACTGGGTACATTGAGTGTTGTCCATGAACTCTGTAGACTGTACAGCTATGTTGGGTGATATGAATGTGATGTCGGGTGATGTGGGTTGTGTGTAAATATTGAAGGTTTTATAATGTAATGGTCTAGTTGTGCTGTTATGGTGTCAGCTATTGTGTCGGTGTATTGACAGTAATTAATAGAGGTAATGTAATTAACCGAGGTCTATATCCTGGGAGTGAAGAGTATATGTTGTGAACGTTGTGTGTATTTTTCTGTTGTTGAATGCGTGTAGATTGTATTTCTAGTCTAGGGTCGCGTGGCATTCTAGCGTGTATTTCGGCTGTAGTATTTGTTAAAAGGGATAAATTTGTGTATTACTCTCCGCCTCATGTAGGTCGATCAATTCTAAGAATTGTATATCCAGGAAACATTGGTGTTAATCTGGCAGGTATTAAAGGAGGAGAGAGGGGAAATATGCCGGTTCATATCCCCACTAGGGAAAAAACGCTCTGGTGTCTTTGTAGTAATGTGTGGTGGGCTTTGCGCAGGGCGACATCCTAGCCGCGTCCCCCAAAAAGAACAAGGAGTCAGGAGGCCTTTTGAAAACTGGAATAAAATCCGGTATTGTCCTGTCACCACGTGCAGGCTTCTTCCAGGACAGGGTGTTATTGTTTTGGTTTGTTCTCTACAGATACCTTATGGTTGTTCTCGCCTATGAAAAGAAGAGTCATCTCTGTAGTGATACAGCTGGCTGTCACGTGAGTGGAGTCTCGCCTCTGATTGGTTGCGGCACATTTTGGTAACGTGCTGAGCTGTCATAGGTTCCCTCTTCATCAGAAGAGAAGTGTGGTGTACCGTCCGATACATATTTTGTGATATGTCGACACACGCGAGCAAAGTGGTTGAACTTTTCACCTTTCAAATCGATCGCTAGACAGTTAGTCGACGGTAGTTAGTACTAAACGTAGGTTTTATAGACATTGAGTTGAAGTAGAAGAGCTCTAATAAAAATGGCAGCTTTCTCTGCATCAGCAGTTTCAGCGTTGGAAAATGCTGATTGCAGTAACTTATAAAAAGGTAAAAGTTCAAGACATATATATATTTAACTACTAAGGTTGAACTATGAACTACTAAGCCCCAAAATGCTACTTAGCGAGTTGCTGTGATAATTAAATGATGGCAAAGGGTGAACACCTTCAATGATACTAATAGGGTACAGACAGACATTAGAAAGTGGACGTCAAGAGAGGTTATCAGAATTTCTAGTGGTCAGATTGGTTCATGACTCATGTTTACACCACATTTTGAGTACTGTAATGTTCCCCTCTTAAAACTGAGTCACATACACACTATCACACTCCTCACCTCTCCATACTGATTTGGCTCCTCCTCTTCCTCTCTCTCCTCACTCTCTATGAGGATGTCTTTGCCCAGTACATTCTCCACCGGGAGGTCGTAGCTATGGGGGAACACCGAGAGGATCTGATGGGCCCCGCCCTTACCACCTGACGGGGGAGAGAAAAAAAAGGCGGTGGAATGGTACAGTGAGAGAAAAATAATTAGTAGCTATTTACAAGAAGCTGTGTTACATTTTCTTTAATCTTCATGTATCCAAGATACCTACAGGTATCTTTGATACCAATAACATAACAGTTGAATGTCTAATAATAAAACAAAATTATAGCAATAATAATTTATGAAACAAATGTTTGAAAAGTTGACACCAGTGAAATTGAGTGCATGGTAGTTCTAGTGTCAATGCATTAATTAGCTACTAGCTTTAGCTACTCACCACTAAAGTCACAGTCCCTAGCAATGTGTCCAGCTTCTGCACAGTGGAAGCAGTAGAGTTTGCACAGGGGAATCTCTCTGAGGAAGAGAAAAGGAAATTTATGATCCGTATCAACAACTCACATTATAATCAGTAAAAAACAGAAAAATAATGTAATTTTCAATTCAAATTGCAGCAAGAGAATAAATTTAGCAACCTGTGCTATCCACAATTTATCAATCATACTTTATTACAATTGAATAAGATAATTCTCCAATTGTACCATCATAGGAAAGAGTTGCTGCATCATCCTAATTTTCAAATTTCACAAATTGGTCATTGTGCAATAAGACCAATTACAGAATATCTACTATAAGCATTATAATCAGTAAAGTATATTTTAGGATTGTGAAACTAGTAAACTGTGAATTTTTTTACAGATAACTACACTTTTCTACAACAGTAGCTACAGGGACTGATAACCGAACATTTCTTAGCTAGAATATCCTTTTTGTAACTAGTTATTGATTTGCACAACTTGGAACTGATTTGAATATTTTTTTACTTTTTAACACTTGTATCTCACAAACTTGCTTTTATATTTTAAAAATGAGACAATATGTTTTTTTTTAAATATGAGACGCTGTTTCATTACATTTAAAATTGAAATGCAGTGAAAATGACTGCTTAGTAGTTTCCACTGTTTAACTGAGGAATATAAAAAGGTGGAATGGTTCTAGGAAAATTCGTTCTCAGAAAATTCGACATTTGAAAACCACGTCTCATTTTATAATGATTTTTTTAAAGAACAATAACAGATAAAAGTTGAAATTTGAATACTAAAATGTGTAGTGTATTAATTTAAGGCGGATAACATCATTAACCTTTGTAAAGTAATACGTAGCATTAGTAATATAACTAATATTGACATTTATTTCACATGAAATTTGAGCGGAAAATTCTGTCTCTGAACTTTCGGTCTGAGGTATAAATAAAACTTGACAGTTACATGTAACAGTTACGTAACCCCCCTGCAAAGTCGTTAACAGTCATGAAGTGTGCAGTAAAACAAACTAGCGGATACAATAAAATACTTAACGGCCATTTATAATTCAAAGAATTTCCGAGAGTGAATTTTCCAGACTAAAATTTCCGGCCAACAGGTGGAATATAACGGGGTGTAATATAATGGGTTAGAATGTACAGAGGTGGAATATACCGTAACTCACTGTTCGGGAGATGCTGGCTGCACAGGTTCACTACCAGTCGTGGTATAGCAATACCTCCTCCAGATATCAGGACACAGCTCCTTTGTGTGTCCTTTCTGATGGCAGATGGAGCAGGTGACCCAGGCGGTGGTTTGGCTGCAGAAGGTGTGGTAGTTACCACCGCACTGAAAAGAAACGGTTAATAAATCATTATAACATTAAATTCGCCTACTATCGGAATTGTGTTCCCGGTAGCATCTAGTACACGTTTGGTATATTTGTTAAAGTGATATTTGTCACTTACAATTGTTTCTGAAATTTAATATACTTACGTTCCAGTATCTAGCAACGCTGGATAATTATTCCCCTATATAGACACGTAGATATAAGGCGTTGTTATTACTTTTTTTAGAGTCACCTAGTTTGGTAACCTGACTAATCATACCTAGTCATTCGTCGTACTGAAAATCTACTACTGCATCATCCTCTACGTAGTTTTCGTAGATCCCGTCGAAGATGCCAATATTAAAGGATATTAATATTAAAGAATCTTAAGGTTAATTATAGTAGATTCCATTCGATTGACAGTATAATAATACGATAATTTTCACCTTTAGAACTTTTACTAAATTAAATGCAGTGCAGTAACACTACACAAGTAATTAGTAGCTATGAGCTGCTCTAGTGCTACGGTAGTACGCTAAAAATTAAAATTGGGGTAACGGATCAGTCGGTTTGAATACGTTTTTTAAAAGTGAAGACATATGATCAGGTCAAGAGCCTTGTAGAGAGACATACGTTTAGGGCATGAGCGTGATGTTATCGTATTTTTGCGAATTAGATATGGTATGGCCTAACCTGGGAATTACAAACTCTCTAAAGTTTCACAAATATTAGCTACACCACAACTGTTATTACTAGGGCTGGGACAATATGATCTTAAAATCATAGATCCCGAAAATATTAAAGAAGGAAAGAATTAAACACTATTGGATCGTTCTAAACCAGCGGTATATAGTATTCGTTACCATTTCGTTTCGTCTATAATATTCTTGGGATCTATGATTTTGAGACCATATTCTTTCGGCCCTGGTTATTACTATAGATTTACAATTAATTTATTATTTGAACTATAATAATTGAAATTATTAATTTCAAAATAAATAATTCATTTTATCATTAATTAAATATATTAATGAACTAGTAAGTACCAATATTAGTGGTGTTAGGAGAGCCTTCTAACATTTTTCATTAAATTCAAAAGAACTCAATATGAACACAATATCTTATACTTGCCTAGTATAAAAATCAATGATTTAGTTTAAAAACTAATGCTTGGATAATACAACAACAAATTAACCATATATGAAATAGAAACAAACAAAATCAATTAGCTAAAAAATAAGAACAATTTTTAATAACTAAATTTGAAATTGTTTTACCACTTCCATCTACAGAAAGAGTTTCTCACAACATTGAATACTTACCCTGAAGCAGATATTGGCTGGGCACTGGAATCTTTCGGTGTGACTAGTGGAGCAACATAGCATGCACACAGGCACTCTGGGACAATTCTTAGTAGAGTGGTCAAACTGCCTGCAAGTGGCACACCTCTGTCCGTTGAAGTAACGTCTGTCTTTGCGACGAGTGCCAAAGAAACCAGGCAGATCTTCTCGCAGCAAGTCCCAGTCAACAATTTCACCTAAAATAAAGAAAACAATTTACATAAGCAATAAGGTAACTTGAAATTTCATTTACTATGGATGATAATTCGAAGCATTTATTTGTAGAGAAATCATATGACTATTCTGATAATGATTGTGATTTACAATTTGTAATGCTAGTGTACACTCAACCCGTACGATTTTTTCACATTGTACTAATTTAACCTTTACTAATTGTAATGGGGGTAAATATTTTAAAATGGTCAGGGTAAACGACAAAAAAATTTGTAAGGTTTGAAAATAATAGGAAATTAGAAAACTGTGATTTGAATAATTAACATTATGCAGAGAATCCTTTCTCTCATAGTACATGCTGGTTAATAATAATGCATTCTCAAAAATACCAATATATGTGAATAGCTATCTATTTTTACCATATTTTTTGGCCTTTAGAATTAAGCGAAAGTAACTGAGTTTACATATCCCATTCAATAATAACTTTAAATAATAATAAGTATGACTTAATTTTTCAAGAATAAATAAATATAACTACAGCTACAATATATACATGTCGATAATAGCTAATTAAAAATGTATCAGCAGTAGTAGTTATGAGCTCTTAACTTTTGTCACTCACTTGATTGGTTGGCCAGAACTGTCCCCAGATCAAAATCATCAGAATAATCAGAATCATAGAATGTATTCATGTGAGGTGTCCAGTGATAGACATCTCCCTTTCTGTTCTGCACCTCACGCCCCTCAGTGATGTCAAGAGGCCACTCTGTCCTCATTCGCTTCCTAGTTCTGCCTTTAACCACCGCATTCACGTGGTTCATCTCCAAAGTATTTCTGAATGAGGTACTGCTGCTTGTGGCCACATTACAAAACAAATTTAAATCAGGAGTAGCACTGCTTGTGACTATGAGCTTTTCATCTTCAGAATCTGATAACTCCATGACAAAATCACTGCGAAAACTACTTCTCAGCTTTCTATTTGCTATTGGCTTACTAGCATTTACGGGTGTAGAGGTAGAAACTGTGCTTTTTATTTTATCTATCACATCAGTTAAGAAGGATTTATTTTCAGAGCTAGACTTGCTTTTAGACTTTGGCGTGACAGTTTTTGAGGGAATATCAGCCTTTTTATCCTGTGGTTCTGCCGTTTTATATGTTATTTTGCGACTCCGACTACCATCTGTGTCAATTAGTATATCTGGATACAACCCTAAATTGGAATTGGATAAATTAGAAGAAGGCTCTTTAACTTTTGAAGAACTTTCATCATTAGTAATTGGGAGACATTCTGGCACGTCAGTTTCATTTGACGATTTACCCTGTGCCGGTTGATCATCTTGTTTGCTGAAATACAGGTCATAGTACATCTTCTGCTCAAGCTCCTCCCCTTCACTGTCATACAGATTGGAGTGACTGGCGTCATTTCCAACGGAACACTTATCGGTGTCAACCGATTTCATATTTTTATAACAAAAATAAATTAAAACTATCAACAAAGTTTAACTTATCAATAAAGCTATTAGCCTAGTACCTGAAAATATTAAATACATTAAATAAACAAATTATAGAATAACAATAATGCAATAAACAAAATAGCAATAAAGCTCTTCTCCATGCTATGAAAGCAGTTCTGCATAATAAAATTGGCCAAACCAGACTTCGGAAAAATAGGTCTTATCAAACTTTTGGATTACTCTTTTGTTAAGACTGTAGAAACAGGTAATTTATTAATTCGCTAAGAAAAATCCAATTCCTTCTTCTTCAGCTCTCAGTAAAGTACACGTAAATTGACCCTATTCTGCTAACTGGCTCTGCAGGAGTTGTACTAAAATGATATGGTCACACAGATAAATTGGAACTATTAGGTCCTTTCGAGATAGTTTCTTAAAACCTGCTGAACCGATTTCTATTGAAATGTTGGATAACAAAAGAAATGCAATGCTAATGCATGCTATAATTTAATAATTGTGTGAATTTTTTGAAGTTATTAATTTGATTAGTGTTTCTGTTCTGACCGCAGTTAGTTAGTGTGCTGTGTGACGCAATATAATTACCAGGAAACTGGTTGCTCTTTGATGAATAAATTATTCTATTTCAAGTTCTTCAGACTTTAAAAGTTCAAAATATAGAAGAGTAATGATGGACACTTAGATAGTTTACCAGAGTGGAATTTCTGGCCGAGTGCTTGCATACCAAAAGACTGACTGGTGAGAGGCAAGAAATATCGCTCACCAAAAGATGGGCCAGTACGGCAGTTTGTGCCTGACTTCCATAGAGAGTGCCCAAATCTCCCATCGACGACTAATAACACACTGGCCGAAGCTACCAACTTTACGTCGCTTTAGAAAATTCCTTTTGAAAACAGATTCTTTCTTCAGACTATCTTAGGTATTCCTCTTTTTCTCGCTGTCAGTGTGTACACTCTCGTGCATATCCATGTTAGTTAATTCATACTTTCTTGCTTTCTAGCTATAAGTCTTTTGATGTGCGGGCAACCTCAGTCTTGATTTCTTATTTGTAAAATTGTTCAAATAGTATGTAGCTACAAATGAATATTCAAAGGCCAAATATATCCAATAGGACCAATATCATTATTATAGAATCTTGGAATCTGGATAGATATTATAAATATAGATGGGTATCAGTTACAGATTGTTGGTCCACCAGTATTGCTTTGATATCAGCACTAGGTTCTTGTAAAAAATATCTTCTCAACATTAACCAAGTAGTTTCTACTCTCCCTTGCCCACACTAAAATCAAAACCACTGACACTAGCACCATTCATCCCAAATTCTCTTCTCACACACTTTTACAATCACCCAATCCCTAAAAAAAGCTTCATATTCTCTACCCCTCTGAGTCCCATATATTTCTTTCCACTTTAGCCAAAGATTATTATTCCTACATCTATACAGTAAAACAGATAGGTACCCAGTCATTCCTTTACAATCCTTCATCCCTGATTTCACTTCTACATTCATTATACAAACTTATTATACTCTTTTGCATTATCTCCTTATTCCACCTATCACTCTCCCATGCATACACCTTTCTCTTTATACATCTATTACTCGTGTTATCTAACTCTATCTCTATACACTTTCACTGTGTCGAACTATTTACACTTAGTTTTTCACACATTTCCTCATGTATACTTTTCAACAATTCATTTTCACCATTCTTCACATACTTCTCATAATTCAACTTTTCCTCCATTATATCTTGCTCTCATAATGGAAGACCAAACCTCATCCAGTCAAGTTACAGAGGTCCATATTATGACTGACACACACCTCCGCACATCATTCTCTTATTTTTGCATTTCCTAAATATATATCACTTAGATTGCAACGTCTGTGTCACAAGGAGACAATACCAATGGATCCAAATCGTGCACGAGGTTCTTCCTCAGTGTTTCATTTTTCTTCAACTTCATCTCACTCAAAGCTACGTACTTTGAGTCCTCTTCAGAGAAGTAAGCTTAGGAATCTTTAATATCTTTCACAAAGTCATCAAAACTCCTCCTGGTTTATCTATTGTTATTACTCCACTCTATAGGTGGGTTGAGTATCTCTATATCAGACCCATCATCAGACTCATAGACAACAGACTGCTCATCACTAATCTCAAAAATTGACGCTACCAACCGATTGCCCTAACCTCCCACATCGGAAAGCAGATGGAGAGGCTGGTAGTGCAGAGGTTGGTCGCCCTGCTGGAAAAGAGGGGCGTCGTTAGTTATTCCCAGTCGGGTTTCCGAATGGGGAGAAGGACAGTCGACCAGTGCCTCCGAAAGTCCGCATGTCACAGACAATCAGCGACGGATTTCAGAAAAAGCCAAAAGAGAGAACAGACCTGACTCTCATTGACTATAGTAAGGCCTATGATATGGTTTGGAGAGGGGGCTCATGAAGAAGATGCTGAAGGCGGAAATACACGGGATATACATTGTGTGAACAGAGGAGTGGATGTTCAACAGGCTGCAGTCACCAATATTATGCCTTGATATTTATTATGCCAAAGTAAAGATTTATTCATGGCTCAGAGACCTCGGGAGGTGAGATTATAGGTTTAGGGCGTGATTGGGGCGGAGGGTGCTTAAGAAGTAGCTACTGTTTTCTGTGGGGACCATGGATTCTAAGTGCAGATGGTCCGATGGGGTCATGAAGGTTGCCCGTACACACTGGAGGACGTGATTTTGAAGTCTTTGAATACTTTCCCGGGCAGTTGCCGAGGAGTTCAAGTGCCAGGCTGGGGACGCATGGGGACCTATAGGTTAGGAGGAGAATCTCCTTTTGGAGACCTCAAGTGATGTCAGCCAGGGCCTTGAGAACGCGAAGGTGACCAGAAGCTCTGGTGATGACTTATTGGATATGAAACTCGGGAGTGACCGAGGTTTAGCGAGTGCGATGGTCAGGCTTCGAAACACCGCCCATGTGGACACCTCCGCCAGTCCCTCGTTCGCCTCCCTTTCTGCATCGGGGTTGTTCTGGTAGGATGTTACTATTTTGCAGGGTGAAGGGACAGTCGGAAACCAAGAAATTGAAGAGAACAGGGGAAATAACTGAACACTGTGGGACTCCAGCTCTAACATGTCAGTGCCCCGACAGGACGTTCTGGTAGGTGGTCGCTGATAGCCAGCCTCTCAAATAGGCGAAAAGCCATTTCACCGTATTAGCATGGAGGGACGAGGATTTCAGCATGAGGATGGAGTCGAAGGCCTTGGAAAGGTCTATTGCTGTGGCAATGGTTCGAATTAGGGGTCGGGACATGTTGAACCCTCTCACAATGCTGTGAGTGAAAGGCAGAAGTCCAGAGGCTGTGGATCAGAGTTCACAGAACCCATGTTGGGAGTCTGAGGTGGGGAGGTGATCTCGTAGCTGTGGGAGCAAAAGTCTCACAAGGACCTTAATAGCTCGTGATATTAAATTGATGGGCTGGAAGGAGGTCCCTAGGTGGAGAGGTTTTTCTTTTTTTGGGATGGGGTGAACATAATCATGTGCTAAACTTTGGTCATACCCCGGGTCGGAAGAGGGCCACCTCCTCACACTTCCAGGTTCTCGGAACTTCCTCCGGAGCCACCTTCTCCCCTGCCCCTCCTAACCTATCACCACCCGACCCTCCCTCTCCCAGTTTCTTCTCCCCTCTAGACTGAGACGAGCGCAAGCACTTCCAGTGAAAATAACTTTCCGAAGACACGTGGAGGAGGTGATAGAAAATATGAGGAGCAGGAACGGGTTATTGAGCAGAGTGGAGGGAGTGAGCTTGAGCACCGATTAGTGGACATTACCAGCAGCAGTTTTAGTGTTTAGATGGAGGCAGTGAAGGAAGCGGTGAGATGGCTGCTGGATGAGAAGGATTTGAGAAAAACGGGGGTGGTCACCGATAGGAGATCTTTAGTGGATGCGTTGCAGGCTGACAAAGAAAGACCGGAGCAGAGACAGATAAGGAAGTAGCTTTTGGGAGTTGTAAGAGAACGGTAGGGAGACGCTACTTGTTTGAGTACCAGGTTATAGTGTACTGAAAGGTAAAGAGCTGGCGGACGAGAAGGCGAGAGAGATGCATCACAGGCAGGTGAAGCTCGACAGAAGTATGAGAGGAGCAGTGATTGGCAGTGGGCTGAGAGAGAGAGGAGAGCGGGTGTGCTGCATGCTGATACCAGGAGGAGATACGAGGGGGGCTGAAAGAGAGAGAGTAGAGAGCAGAGTCTGACTGGAGAAGAGAGGATGGTCCAGGCCAGATTCCAGTCAGGATACTACCCTGCCCTGAGGAGTTTGGTGGAATTGGATGCGACGGCGAAGTGCAGATTGTGCGGGGAAGAGGAGAAGAGCAGTGAGCACCTGTCGATGCAGTGCTTGGCACTGGAGGAGGGGAGGAAGAGGGACGAAATGGGTAGGAGAGTTAGAGAACCAGTGGAGGACAAGGTTTGGTCTTTGGCGATCATCAGGATGATTCAGAGTCGCCTCAAATAATTACCACAACAACGTCAATATCATAGCCACTTATTCTCTGAAGACATTTGATGGTGGCGCCCTTGTTGCCGATGATGTAGCCTGCTTTGGAGGTGCCGAAGTTGACGCTAGCCCGGGAGTTGGTGTACACCTTCACAGACTGAAACAGAAATGCTCATTGTAAAGGATCTGGCTTCTAAGAAATACTACAAAGTAACTATAAATTACCAAATAAATTATCCATATTTTAATCATTTGATATTTCTTAGTTAATTAAAATTTAAGTTAAATACATTTCTAATTTACAGAGGATATTTTACATATCACCCAAATAAAATTTAGCCACAACACACAGTGGAAGGAAACAAGGAGTTGTACACTTGAAAAAATGTATCACTATATATGTAAAAGATTTCACTAAAGCAAATTGTGTTGCATTATAATGTTTACTTTTTCCCATCATTAGTTATCAACTCTGAATTAAGGTAATTAGTATTTATAAATACTTTTATTGTTAATATACGAAAAGAATAAAGAGTAATAAATATATTCTATTTACATTTTAGAAACTGATGTTATATTATGGATGAACAAGGAATGATAATGATAGTTGGATGCACAAGTAAGTAGCTAACTTGCATGAACAAGAAATGTTTATGATAGATGGGCGGATGAATGAAACTGAACATAAAATGTGATCTTTATTCTGCGACTACTCAGCAGCCAAATACATGATATATACCCGAAAAGCTGAAGATATGATATGTATATATGTATGAAATATATAAACAACAACCTCTGCTTAAGCGAAAAGATATATAGGTAAAAATAAATTGGACGATCCTACAAGCAATATCGAACATCCTAAAATTAGATTAAGATTTGATTATGAAAAATGAAAATTTTTAAAGCAAAATTGAAGATCTTGAGATTAAAATATGAAACATGATGATGTGAGTGATTTTGAATATCTTAAAATAAGATGAGAATACAAACCATATCCCCGTCTAAGCAAAACTAAATATTAAATTACTTAAATTATAATATTAATTAGTTTGAAGTTAATTTGCAATGACTTAATTAACTTTAGGATACTTTAAGCACGGGTATAAGGCTTCACAGGTTTTTTGATGCGTGAAGACCTTCTTAAAGGGAGAGTGACAGCACTATGTTCAATATGAGCGTTAGTTTGGGGTGTTATGTTGGTATTCTTATCTTTAGGAGACTGTATATTAGTATCTAATAAGGGTAGGGGGGCTAGGGGCAAAGCTGAATTTTCAACTGCAAGAGGATGTTTAGGGTCATGATTTTCAACTGGAACCTGTTGGCGTAAGCGTCCCTTCCAGCTCACCTGCAAATCATGAATATGGACGTTACAAAAATTTATGCCAATCTTTTGGATTACTGTGGCTTCTAGCCATTTTATTCCTTCTCTAAATTTAATGCAAGAACAGTATTGCTTTGAAATCTTTGTGAATATTAGTTTAATCATTAGAAACATATTTTGTATCAATCCTATCTATCAATGTGATGTATTTTCGGTCCTTTAATGCAAAAGAAGGAGTTACTTCGGTTATAAAGTGAGACACAGCTCTATATTAAATAAATGACTTTGCCAAACGAGAATTTAGTGAGCCTATAGTATTATTTTTTACAATTGTTTAATTACTCTTATACTATTGTTTAATTACTCTTAATCTCCTTCTGTTTGGCCACTAATTGATGGAGAATTAGGTGGCGGAGTTAGATGTTGAATACAATAATTATACAAAATTTCTTTGAAATGACTCTCTGTACAACAGGTAGCATTGCCATTCAGTAAAGTGTCTCACAAGCCATGCCTACCAAATGTTAGTCTTAATTGAGGCTGTACCAATACTATTGCTATCGATACTCGCTATATAGGCAGATAGCTACCAATTATGGTATCGGTACAGTCCAAGTCATAATGTCTCTGCCGTCTCACTCATGTTAGTGCCTTTCACCATTTCACATTCAATATATTAGCTGAGGGGATTAATAACTATCAGGAATAGTTTACTTTAAAAAAAGAAGTGGTCTATGTGCATCCGTGACAGTGAACTAGAAGATGTAGACATCTCGATCAATTGTGTTTCAGGAGGTATACCATATACATTTTGTGGATTTACAAATAGAGAAACCATTGACAAAATCTAATATCTGGATCAATTCCCGGACACCATAATAGAGATCGGGCAAAGAATTTCATATTCATAGCAGAAATACCAGGATGTTTTATGAAGTTACAACAATAGGAGTTGACGTAAAAACTCTGGACTCTCTGTCTTTGTAAACTTTCAAAGAATACAGCTGTACCGATACTATCTGTATCGGTACTCTGTATATCGGCCTTTTTTCAGGTAATTGGTATCGCAATATAAAGGTAATTTTTAGGTATCGGTATCAGCAGATTGCCAATACTGAGTATCGGTACCAGTAATAATTATAGTACAAGTACTCGTTATATCAGCCATTTTTTATAAGTATCAGTATCTGAATATATGTGATTTTTAGATATCGGTGTATCGGCATAGGCAAATTACTAATACCAAGAATTGGTACTCTTATCTTAAATAATAATGGTATCGGTATTTGGCACAGCCCTGGTAAAGAATACAACCATTCATGACTGAAAACTAAGTGAACTAACCGGTTAGTTCCTTAAATGCTGCTGGTTTCCTATTTATAAGATTTAGTGTGAATTCAAATCCAATGTAATGCTTCTACTCTGCTAAATCAATATCTTCACAAGTTTGTTATGCCATATTTCTACAAGTAAAAGGCACGTCACTTTAATGAATCTATGGCAAATACTAATTCATAAGGTTCAGTTTCTGGTGTAGCACTGGAAGTCACTGTGAATGTTGTTTACGCCTTTACAATTGGAACTGTGAAAACCTCAGATCCCAACACTGTATTCGAGCTCACAATGTGGTTCATACATCTTTATTGTGACTGAACAGCTTTCGTGAAGGCATTTGATCATTACGCATTGTAAAATGAGTACCAAATAAAATCTTTCTAAAGGTTTCACAACCGAAAATTATGCTTGAATTGATTAGTTTGAGTTGTTTTGCTCACTAGTGTTTAAAGTGAGTGAGAAGCACATTAGATGCGAAACAGAATATTTGTCTTTTTATCGCTTTGAGATAGCTGCATTCTATAAGAACTAGCCTCTGATTCGATCAAAGTTTCACAAGTTGAATTGTATAAGCGTAAAACGTTATTTTTTAACAAATAAATTTTTAATCAGTTGAAAGCAATTTTCTTGCTCCACCTTCCAGCAGAATTTGACATATTCTTCAGTAATTCATAGAGAACGAAATGTCTGTATAAGTAGCAGAGACCAATAAAAACTCTGAACATGTTTATTGTTTGATCAGTACGCTAGGTTGTCTAGAGCAGTGGCTCTTAAGGTATTTTTCTCGCACACCCCTTGCTTTTCTCAGGCACTCCGTGAGCATAGTGTTGCATTGAAATAGATTGAAAAGTTACAATTATCATATATTTGGTTACTATGATTTGAGAATTTAAAAAGAAATGAAAATGAATTTTGTATTTAAATTCTGCATGATATTAATAGTAAGAAGTTAAGAGCCAATCATATAAGTAACATATAAAAACACCTTACTTCAAGAACTACTGGTCTAAAGTCACTCCATGCTCAACAACAGCAGCTGTAAGAATATGAATATTGTCCAGATAAATTACGCTATTGTCAATACTGTTCAATGTTTCAGAAATGAATGACTGAAATCTCAAGAAAGGAGCTAAATCCAAAAGGTAAGAAACTATAGTTTATACTGATATAAGCCTTCAGATGTGTTAATTACTGTGTATTTTTTTATTATTCTAATGGAATTTGAAGAAATGCTTTCATCAAATCAACTTCAGGAAAAAGTAAAAACCTCAACTCATTCAACGATGGCAAAGGATAATTTACTGGATCTATATGTTTATTGATAGTGCCAGAGAAATCTCAACAAATATGAATATTTTTATTACTTTTTAATACATATACTGTTGATGATGATGCATAATTGCTTTATAAATCTTCGTAAAAATAATACCAGCATCCTCCAAATTATTTTCATTAATAGTAGATAGGCAGGAGCCAGTGTCTATTTCAAAATTTATCCAAAGATCATTAACATTACATTTTAAAGATGAAGGATTATCGTTAATAGTATACCAATTACGGCAGAATTTAACATAAACAGGAGTCCCCTTCTTTAAAACGAGAGTATTGCTCGTTGTGGTATACCTTTGATTTGTTCTCTACAGTCACGTGATGTTTGTTCTCTCCTCTGATAAGAAGAGTCATCTGTGTAGTGATTCAGCTGGCTGTCACGTGAGTGGAGTCTCGCTTCTGATTGGTTACGGCACATCTTGGTAACGTGCTGTGCAGTCATAGGTTCCCTCTTCATCAGAAGAGAAGTGTGGAGTACCGTCCAATAAAAAAATTGTGATCTGTCTACACACTCGAGCATAGTGGCCCAACTTGTTGCACTTTTCACATTTCAAAATTATTGCTGGACAGTTGGAAGTAAAGAGAATTTTCACTGCACCATATCCAATACAGTTATAGTTCTCCCAGGAAGGAATTTTGCTTTTATTGTGATTACTACCAAAATTGAACACTTCTTCAGCATCGGAATATTTCTTTTTTATTGCATCAGAAGTTAACCGTTTTCTTATTTCGCCCGTTGAATCACAATCTTTAAAATGTTGATCTTCTGGTTCCAGAAGCATTTTGACAATTTCTTCTGTAGGTCTCAATCCTGAGACCAAAGTATTTCCCAACAGTTGTGATAAACAACACTGAATAATTGCAGCGTGATGCCAATTCATAAAATACTTTAGCATAAGTTTCTATTGATTCGTCTTGGATGTTTTTTTCCTGGTAAGAATTTAACTGAAGCTTTGATGATAGTCTTCTTGACATCGTACTGGCTGATTAGATTAGCCACCAACTCAGCTAAGGTGGAAGTAGTCAGTAGTGTAGGTTTTATTCCTCTTTGTATTTCAGTCATGGCAGTGACTGTAAGAGCTCTAATTAAATAACAGCTTTCTCTGCAGCAGCAGCTCCAGCATTTGAAAATGCTGATAACTGAACTTTTAGGCGATGAAGAAATTCTGAGACCGTAATCTCGTATGAAAGTATGTAGGTAGCTACTGCACTAATTTATCTACTTATTTAGATAATTGTTAATTTAACACTTGCATAACATGTAAAAGCACTTAGGATAGGTATATCTCGTCACCACTCTTATAACTTGGATAAAATTAATTAGCAATGATAGTAAGGCGGAGGATGAAACTGAACAGAAAATTAGATCTTTTTTATCCTGCGACTACTCAGCAAGGATTGAACAGCGCTAAGTCATCAACCAGTAGCTATAACATGATTACACAAAACATGAAAAGCCGAAGACTAAGGCCACAAATTACGATTTAGTGAGTTGCTCTGACAATTAAATGATGACTAAGGCTGAACATCTCCATTGATACAATAAGGGTACAGTGCTCAGAGAGTGGGTATACACATAGGTTATCAGAATTTCTAGTGGTCAGATTGGTTTATGTTCACTACAACTTTTCAAACACAGTACCATTTCCCTCTGAATACTGACAGTCACATAGCTAAACACTATCACACTCCTCACCTCTTCATACTGAGATGGCTCCTCCTCTTCCTCCTTCTCCTCACTCTCTATGAGGATGTCTTTGCCCAGTTCATTCTCAACCGGGAGGTCGTAGCTATATGGGAACACTGAGACAATGCGATAGGCCCATTGCTCACAATCTGACGGGGGAGAGAAGAAAAGTCAGTGAGAGATAAATAATTAATAGCTATTTACATATGGCTGTGTAATTTATTCATATAGCTACAAGTGGCTGTGTTATTTATTAGGGATGGGACAGAGTATCAGTCCTACCAATTTTTCTGGTAACGGTCCTCAGTATTGCAAGAAAGTGCAGATACTTTGCCGATACAAATAGCTAGCTTTAGTTACTACTTGCTAGCACTAGATGCTAGAACTAGGTTCTAGCTGTAGTTACTAGCACTAGGTTCTAGCTGTAGTTACTAGCACTAGGTTCTAGCTGTAGTTACTAGCACAAGGTGCTAGCAATAGTTACTAGCACAAGGTGCTAGCCATAGTTACTAGCACTAGGTACTAGCTTTAGTCACTAGCACTAGGTTCTAGCTGTAGTCACTAGCACTAGGTTCTAGCTGTAGTCACTAGCACTAGGTTCTAGCTGTAGTCACTAGCACTAGGTTCTAGCTGTAGTTACTAGCACTAGGTTTTAGCTGTAGTTACTAGAACTAGGTTTTAGCTGTAGTTACTAGCACTAGATGCTAGCTTTAGTTACTAGCACTAGGTGCTAGCCTCAGTTACTAGCACTAGGTGCTAGCCTCAGTTACTAGCACTAGGTGCTAGCCTTAGTTACTAGCACTAGGTGCTAGCCTCAGTTACTAGCACTAGGTGCTAGCCTCAGTTACTAGCACTAGGTGCTAGCCTCTAGTTACTAGCACTAGGTGCTAGCCTTAGTTACTAGCCTAGGTGCTAGCCTTAGTTACTAGCACTAGGTGCTAGTCTTAGTTACTAGCACTAGGTGCTAGCCTTAGTTACTAGCACTAGGTGCTAGCCTTAGTTACTAGCACTAGGTGCTAGCCTTAGTTACTAGCACTAGGTGCTAGCCTTAGTTACTAGCACTAGGTGCTAGTCTTAGTTATATACTAGCACTAGGTGCTAGCCTTAGTTATATACTAGCACTAGGTGCTAGCCTTAGTTACTAGCACTAGGTGCTAGCCTTAGTTACTAGCACTAGGTGCTAGCTTTAGTTACTAACACTAGGTGCTAGCTTTAGTTACTAGCACTAGGTGCTAGCTTTAGTTACTAACACTAGGTGCTAGCTTTAGTTACTAACACTAGGTGCTAGCTTTAGTGGGATCTGTGTAAATTCATCGCAAAGCATGAAATATGATTTTTCTGTAAAAATACATTATACCAGTACAAATAATATATACATGGATATGTGGCTAAAGCAAACCGTTAATATTAAAAATTATATTCTGCAACTGCACAAAAAATATCTAAATTACTTTTAAAAAGATAAATGGTAAGCAATAGCTACCTCTTAAATAATCAGAAAATTCCTGGTTCACATCTACAGAGAAAATTATGATTTGCTAATCATATTTTCAAAGAGGTGTATCATTTACAGTTATGTTGTTGATCAAACTATGAGTAGATAAACAAATACGTAATTTGAGAAATGATATAAATTTAAAATAAAGAAGAATTTACATAGCTAACTATAAAATATAAATTAATGTAATTTCCCACATATTAAATATTCTTAAATTTTGTGATATACATATGAAAATTATTTGACATTCTATTACAAAAAATCTAATCATTTTAAAGTAAACTAACAGCACAGATTCGCACCTACAAGTTACCCTAATCCAGCGAAAAAAAAGTAAAGTAAGGTCAGAAATTAGCTATTTGAAAAGTGTTTATATTTTAGTTAATTTATTTAATTTTATAGTGTAGCTACCATGCGATGAATTTACCGGATACCAGCACTAGGTAAAACTAGCACTAGGTACTATCATTAGTTACTAATATTAGATAGCTAATAGCAATAGGTACCATCACTAATTGCTATCATTAGGTACTCACCAAATTTGTCACGGTAATTTTCATTTGCAATGTCTCCAGCTTAAGGGGAGAGAAGAAAAGATAGTAAAATGGTACAATGAGAGAAATATAATTAGTAATATTTACATATGGCTGTATAATTTATTTACAAACAAGTGGCTGTGTTACTTTTATTCTAAAGTATCCAAGATACCTGCAGGTATCATGAATACAAAATTAAAACAAATGTTAGCAAAGCAGACACCAGTGAAATTGAGTGCTGTGGTAGTTTTATGTCAAAACATTAAAGGGATATTAAAGTCAAAATCAAACAATTGCCAAATTGGTTTTAAATAGATTCAGAATATTTCATTATGTAATATTTGAATGCTCGTTCATGTTTTAAAGGTTCATATAAAAAGTATATAATAAAATTACCGACACCTAACGGAAGAACTTGAACTCATTAGTATGTAGCTACGTGAGTACGATTGTTGTATTCATATTAATTTATGTATGCAGTATAATCAACCTTTGTTTCCGTCAAAATGGTGAAAAGATTATGTGAATTCAAAGACAAGAAGGCACAGTTTCAAAAATATAGCTATCTCTTCACTTGAGCTAAAATCTAGATAGTAATTTCTTTCAGTTGGTTTGTTTACAAGATGGCGCTACTGATTGTGGCGCCATCTACCGTTAGCACTTGGTAAGAAGCATTAAAAATCTACATGAATACTTTATTCCTACTAAGGAATCGTGTGGCATTAAAATTGTTAAAATAAAAAATGACTGTACTGCCCCTTTCAGTACTAGCATTATGTACTATCTTTATATACTAGCACTATTTAGCTACTCACCAATAGATTCACAGTCACTAGCAATGTGTCCAGCTTCTGCACAATGGAAGCAGCAGAGTTTGCACAGGGGAATCTCTCTGAGGAAGAGAAAAGGAAATAAATGATCTCTATCACCAACTTACATTATTATCACTAAAACCGAAAAAAAATTAATTCAAAATGCAACAAGAGAATAAAGTAGACAAACTCCGTTGGTATCGTAATAAATCATACATTAGTTATTACAATTGAAAAAGATAATTCTCCAACTGTACCATCATAGAAAAGAGTTGGTACATGATGCTAATTTCACAAATTACAGTTGTTTAGTTTTCAAATCTTACAAAATTACCATGTGTAACCAGACCAAACATAAAATATCTACAAACATTACAATCAATAAAGTATATATTTGGAAAATATATGCAGAAATAAAAATAACAGATAACTACACTTATCAACGACAGTAGCTACTTAGACATTTCTTCGCAATCATTTAATTTTAGAATTACCCTTTTGCAACTAGCAATAGATTTCCACCATTTGAACTAACACTTGAGTTGTTGTAGCTAATCGTTTTCATTATTATTCATAAAAATGGTTTTATTTTAAGTTTGTATCCGCAATTCTATAAAAAAAAATTTTTCCTCCAAAAATACCTACACACCTCATCAATAATCAATTCATTATTACATTGTACCTCGCAAAGCTAGCAAGCTCTAAAAAAACTACTCGTGATATAGTTTAATATTTTAAGTCGAGTTTGAGTTCTAGTATTTTTACTCTATTAATGTGTTAATCTAACTAAGTGATCTTGTATGTATCTAATAGTTATAGTTAGTTAATTGTTAAAATCCCTTATATATTTACACTTTTCTTGATAGTTATAAAATTTAGGTTGAATTTATAACTAGGTTTAACATTTGAACATTAGCTAGTTCAATTGCTTCACATTTAATTTTATGCACAGACTGTGGAACAAAACGGAATAAAATATTCAGAGGTGGAAAATAACTGTGAGAATATACCCTAACTCACGGTTTGGTAGAAGCTGGCTGCACAGGTTCACTACCAGTCGTGGTATAGCAATACCTCCTCCAGATATCAGGACAAATCTCCTTGGTGTGTCCTTTCTGATGGCAGATGGAGCAGGTGACACAAGCAGTGGTTTGGCTGCAGATTTTATGGTAGTCGCCACCACACTGAAAAGAAAGTGTTAATCAGATGGTAAAACTTAATTTCACAATCTTATATAGTAGCTACTCGCATAGAATCAACAAGATATTACTGTAATCACACCTTACCATAACTAGCACCCTTATGTCAAATTGATGCTATAGATGCATTTATTCAATTTGTAACTAAAAATTAACTATGATTTATGTCAGTTAAGATAAGATTGATCATTATTTTTCATCAAAGTCAGAACTCAGAAGAACCTAATATAAACACTTAATCTGAATATTTTTAATTTGGCATATAACTGATTGACTAAAGGCAATTATAACCGCTTTTAATAACTAAATATGAAATTGTTTCACCAATTCCTAAGTCATCTAGGTAAAAGTTTCTCACAACATTCACTACTTACTCTGTAGCAGCAATTGTTTGGACATGCGAATCTCGAACTGTGATCAAAGGAGCCGCACTGCTTGCATACATAATATCCACTGCGCTTATTAGTGGGGTTGTCACACCGCCAGCAAATGAGACACCTCTGTAGCTTGCAAGTTTTTTTTCGATGATAATCTCTAAAAGAAGGAAATTCTTCTGTTATTAGGTCCCATTTCTCACCTAAAAGAAAGAAAACAATTTACATCAGCAATGAAACTTGAAATCTCATTTACTATGCATTATAATTTATATTTGTAGGCAAATCATAAGACTATTCTGCTGATGAATGTGAATTACAATTTGAAATTAAAGCAAAAAACCTGTCTTTGGTACAGTCAAAGAAAAGTGTAGTTATCAGTTATGATTTTTTCACAGGATATTAATTTCATCTCTCCAGAAATGAATGTTACTAATTATAATGCTTGTAAATATTTTATAATGTTTATAGGTAGCTGCATGACAACAGATTTGCGAGATTTGAAAATAATAGAAAATTAGAAAACTGTGATTTGAATAATTAACATCATGCAGAGACTCTTTTGACTAATAAAGTATTCTCAATAATATCAATAGCTTTAAGTTAATAGCTATCTATGTATATCAATAGTTTTGATTCATGCCTTTAGAATTAAGCAAAAGTTACCGAGTTTACATATCCCTTTCTAACATCTTTTTAAAACAAAGTTCTATTTTTTTAAGATAATAAGTACGACCTAATTATTCAAGAATAAATAAATTCCAGCTAAAATATATATACCTGTCGATAATAGCTAATCAAAAATAGTAAAAGCAGTAGTAGTGAAGTGCTTTAACTACTGTCACTCACTTGATTGGGTGGTCAGAACTGTCTCTAGATCAAAATCATCAGAACAGTCATAATTATAGAATGTATTCATGTGAGGTGTCCAGTAAGGAAGATCTCCCTTTCTGTTCTGCACATCACGCCCTTCCGTGAAGTCAAGGGGCCACTTTGTCCTCATTCGCTTCCTATCCCTGCCTTTGGCCACCAAGTTCACGTATTTCATCTCCGTTTTCCTTCTCAATGAGTTGCCGCCTTTGGCCACATAATTCTTCAGTTCAGCATCATACAGATTGGAGTGACTGGCGTCATCTCCAACGGAACACTTATCCGTGTAATCCGGTTTCATATTTTTATAACAAAAAGAAATTAAAATAATCCGTTTAAATTATCAATAAAGCTATTGGCCTAGTAACTGAAAAATATAAAATTCAATAAATAAACAAATTACAGAATAAGGATGCGCGCAGACCAAAAGCGTGAAGCTGGCAGGAGAGCTTGTGCAGTTCAGTGCAATCTTCACGGTAAATTTAATTTACCGTAAAGATTGCACTGAACTTCTTGACCAATAGAGTGGATAGTTTTTAATGACGTCACATCATTTGATGGTGTGAAGCACCAATCACAGCTCTCAGATATCAAACTACGTTTAGAATGTAATGTTTTCATAACATTGATCATGATATCTCTATTTTCGGTAGGTAGGTACCAGGTAGGCTAGGTACCTTTTTAAATTAATAATCAAGGTAATTATTAAAGTAAACAGTAAACCAGATAGCGTATCATATAAAGAGATTATCTTAACTAATTTACATATTAATTAGTTATTGTAATTGATATTCATGATACCTCATGGCAGCCTAGGTATATCACCGTAGTCTGTAGGTATCATCATATCATGAAGTTATGAACGAAAGTAACTAGGTAGGTATATTAGGGTAAGTTACAAATTATCAGTCAGTTCAACACCATCGGTCACATAAGATGATAAGATACAATGATACCTATAGAAATCTACTAATTAATATTTATTTGATTTTCATTGGTATGCATGATATTAGGGTGGCCATCTCCATTGGACTCGATAACCTAATAATGCGTACATAAATTCTTCCCCATACTAACACATAACCGCCACCCACCATACACATACCCCAATTGCCCAGTTCGTTACTTATCTGATAAATAATTACCTATTATATCATTACCTACATGTTTAATACCGCAATAGGTAACACTACCCATTTTAATAAATAGTTATTATTTTACCTATTGTGTGTTCTCATACCTACATTTACATATGACCGAAGATGTGAAATTGACCACTAATTCGTAACCAAGTTCCCCTATGCATAGGATTTCTATTCTAGGGCCGATAATGTGTTATCGTACGATAACTTAGAACTTGCCTCAGATATAAGAAAAAGTTAAGGAATTTAACTAACACTTTAAATGGTTATTTTGATAAAGGCTTACTATAATTAAATAACCTGTAAAAGTAGTTAGTAAATTATACAATATTTGTGTGGTCGGAAATATGGAAACATCTGATAACTTGAAACTTACCCTAGGTAGACTGGTACCCAATACTCTAGTTTATTAACTTATGTATGTGATGATACGTGAATTTCTGATTTAAATATTTTAATCATAGCTACGTTTTATAACTTTATAATTTCCTACTTACCAAATAACGATTATGTAATTTCTATTTAAATTGTTATCCATGATACTTGCAATCTTATATCGATAGGTATCCATGATACCTCCAGGTATCATACCTCCAGGTATCATGGATAGTACCAATCGAAATAACGAATTAAAATAGGTATGTAAATAGGTTCATATTTCTATGATCGAAAATGTGGAAGTGTACAATAATTCATACTACCTACTTCCAGTGATTTACGCTATTCTCAAGGTTTAAATACACTGTACATTAATAAAGTTTATTAATGTACAGCATATTTAAATTGTACAGCGTATTTATCTTAATCAATGTTTGGGGACACGGCCCCCCTTACAGTATGATTAAAATATTTAAATCAGAAGTTCACGTAACATCACGTACATAAGTTAGTAAACAAAATGGCTGTCAGGATGATGCGCTATTCTTAACAGACTTAAACATGTATTGAACTAGTTAAATTTAATTTAGTAGGGGTTTAATGTCTGCTTCGGATCCAAAGGCCATATCGCTGACGTCAAAAGGAATTTAAATACAAGGGACTGGAAGAAGCAGTCAGAGAGGAAAGTGGCTCCATGAACAAAGTCACTTACCACAGTCAGTGACAATGCTCATGGATGCATAAAAGCTACTCCATGAATGCAGTCACTTACCAAGGAATGTGACGAAACGGAACACAAGCACCGGTGGCTGCACTCACGGATGGAAGAGGAAAATGAAGAGGTGATAGTAAATGAAGCCTACGAGTCTACCTAACACAAAATCTAAGACCTCATAGTTGAAGAGCATAACCCTAGCGCTATCCTCTAAAACTGCAAGTAGCATTGAAAAAAATGATAAACATGGTAAAAATGAAAAAAGACAATCCATAATCCAAATTACAACAGTTCAGGGCCCAAGGGATGGCCCCCCCCTTCTCTTCCATTCACCACAGACAGCTTCAGGATAGAGCCCCTGGGGGCATTGAACTAGATAAATATAGAAAAAGTTATAGCTATTCAATAAATATAAGCAGAGTATTAAGAATAATGGTTAATCAAGTTATACAGTATACCTAATTAACACTAAATACCTTTCTATTATAAGTACATCTAAATGTTTGAATTTAAGATTTTCAGTTCTAGACATGTACCGGACAACTGTCTAGACTTGTACATGTTTTTAAGTATTTACAATTAGCCGAATATTTAAGAAATAATACGATCGGAAAATTTTGATTTGAATTTAATAAATTATAAAACACTAGTTTAAACATTACTGTTCGTTTAATTAGGTATTTTGAGTAAATATATTAAACTGAAAGAATGTACATAGGTACTAGGGTAACTTATGAATTATCAATCAGTTTCACATCTTCGGTCTAATACATTCCTAAGAAAGAAACTAGCCATATCATAATTATTAATTTATTATTATTTTAATTGGTATCATGAATGAATGCCATTGATAATTAAAATAATGATTATTAGGTAGCCTATTTTTTATGTTTTTGCTTCTTTAACCAAAGATGCTATTCAGGGTTTCTGTGAGAGGGGGGAGGGATAGATGATTTAAAATTGAACAAGAAAATTAACGACGTTCTGCACTACTTTCCAGATTCGCATGTGTAGAATCTCCACTAGGTCATTAAGGTCAAGACTGCCACTGCAGGAACTGGTTATTTGTTCTCCAAGAAATCCTCTATTTTGGCTTCTGTTCTCTGTAAAATACATGTAAATATAAGAGAAAATTGAAGATTGTTCGCACAGAAAATGTTAAAAATGTCCCATATTCTGCAGACTGGCACTAGGTCCCTAGAAAGTCAAACTTTTCTTCAAAAGTATTTTGAATGTGGTGACCTGCCAGTCTCAGAGTCTGTATTTGGTGCACAAAATCCCACTGACTTTATAAAATAGCTGAAAAAATCCACCATAAATTTCCAGTAATTTGGCTGATCCACCAACATTTTCTCCATTTTCCCACCAAAAATTAATGGCCAGACTGCCAGTTTGCAGGACATAGGACATTTTCTGTTTTAACAATCCTTAATTTCCTCCTATATTTACATGTATTTTACTGAGAACAGAAGCTGAAATAGAGCATTTATTGGAGAACACTTTACCAGTTCCTGCAGTCTGGCCAGACTGCAAAGCACGCACAATCAGTCTCCAGATACCAGTCTGCAGAATATGGAACATTTTTCCAAGACTCTCTGCAGGAGTTTTAGATTGAATTTTTAGAAATTGGAGATCTCTGCAGGAGATTTTGAATTAATTCCTATGTTGCCATTAATTTAGCTGCGGGAGACTTTGAATTAATTCCTATGTTACCATTAATTTAGCTGCGGGAGATTCTGAATCTGGTACTGAGAGTTAGAGAGTAACTGTCTCTCAAATTAAAATCTCTGCGGGAGAAGAGACGCATTCTGCAGACTTGTCCAGATATTTAATTTTTGGGGCAATTTGTCTCCAAAGATTTTCTAATTTCTCTCCAAAATTGCCAAAAATCTCAAAATTCTCTCCACTGGAGTCCTGGACCACTAATAACATGTAAACATAGGGATTAATTAGAAAATTGTTGCCGGATAATTAAGGAGACCCTCATAAACTCACCATTTGTCTCCAGTCTGCAGAATGTGTCTCTTCACCCTCAGAGATTTTAATTTGAGAGAGAGCTACTCTCTGACTCTCAGCAGCAGATTCAGAATCTCCCGCAGCTAAATTAATGGTAACATAGGAATTAATTCAAGATCTCCCGCAGAGATCTCCAATTTCTAAAATTTGATCAAAAACTCCCTCAGAGAGTCTTGAAAAAATGTTCCATATTCTGCAGACTGGATTTGTCTTTCCAGCTCTCTCCAAAATTTAACAAATTCTCTCCAAAATGATCAAATTATCATTAATTCTCTCCATAATAACATTGTGCCCAGCATACTCATAGAAGAAAAATAGATAAAACTCGCCATTTGGAATTGAAGGGCTTAAAATAACTGTCACAAACTCTCCATTAAAATGGCAAGTTTGGACATGCTTTATTACTTGGCAGGAGACTAATTTCAAGGCCTCATTGCTCAACAGTTGCCGGATAAACTTTACAACTTCATGCATCTTTTGCAGACTGGATTAATGGTAACATAGGAATAAATAGCTAAAAATCCACCGACTTTGATAGAATATTATTTTCAAAGGAGAAAAATTCCACCGACATGTCTGTGGAATTTACCATGAAATACAGTCTGAGCGAACTGCCAGTTTGCAAAGCCGTCCATGTCGTCAAAGATCTTTGAAGACTTTATTTGAGGGAAATTCATCAAAACAAGATCTTGGAGACTTGCCAGTCTGAAAAAAGTGCTTAGGCTAACAGATGAACTCTATATGCTAAATGGCAAATGCTGCTGATTATCCAGTCTGCAGAATGTGTCTCTTCTCCCGCAGAGACTTTAATTTGAGAGAGAGCTACTCTCTGACTCTCAGCAGCAGATTCTGAATCTCCCGCAGCTAAATTAATGGTAACATACGAATTAATTCAAAATCTCCCGCAGTTAAATTAATGGCAACATAGGAATTAATTCAAGATCTCCCGCAGACATCACCAATTTCTAAAAATTCAATCAAAAACTCCCGCAGAGAGTCTTGGAAAAATGTTCCATATTCTGCAGACTGGCTGATTATACAATTTTTAGCAATTTACCATTAATCTTTGAAGTCTGTAAAACTCCAACAGAGTAATTAGTTCATCAGAAAGCACCTATTTTTCCAGAGTGGGAGACTTGGTGGGCGCACACTGAATTGCGGAAACGAGTAATTCGAGTAAACCGAGTAATTAAAATTGGCTGAATTACGGAAACGAGTAATTCGTTAATTGTTAATGTCTTTTAACTGTTGACACGTTAGGATGTGATAATTTATGATAGAGTACTATATTAATAGCGATAAAAACAAAATGTATGCAAAATATATATGCTTTTTATCGAATTACTCGATTTCCGCAATTTCCTCTGATAGAGCAAAGTAATTCGAGTAAACTGAGTAATTGATGTTTTTTCAATTGTTAATTGATTTTAACAGTTGATACTTTATTAAAATGATAGTAAACAGTTATGAGACTATTCTAATAACTTTAAACAACAAAATGTATGCAAAATATATATGTTTTATCGAATTACACGATTTCCGCAATTTCCTCTGATAGACCAGATAGAGCAAAGTAATTCGAGTAAACTGAGTAGGTAATTGATGTTTTTTCAATTGTTAATTGATTTTAACTGTTGATACTTTATTAAAATGATAGTAAACAGAAATTATGGGACTATTTTAACAACTTTAAACAACAAAATGTATGCAAAAAATATATAGTATAGTCTCAAACTCGCCATTAAAATGGTGAGTTTGGACATGCTTTATTACTTGGCAATCGAAAAAAACATCAATTACTCAAATTACTTTGCTCTATCAGAGGAAATTGCAGAAATCAAGTAATTCGATAAAAACATATATATTTAGCATACATTTTGTTTTTAACGTTATTAATATAGTATCCTATCATTAATTATCACATCTTAACGTGTCAACAGTTAAAAGACAAACAATTAACGAATTACTCGGTTTACTCGTTTCCGCAAATCGCAATTCAGCCAATTTTAATTACTCGGTTTACACGAATTACTCGTTTCCGCAATTCAGTGTGCGCCGACTTGGTGACTATTTTCTAATTGATTCCTATGTTTACATCGTTATTATTACAGCATTTATTGGAGACATTTTAAAGAAATTTGGTCATTTTGGAGACAAATTTGAAAAATTTTGGAGACTAATTGTCCTTAAATATAAAATCTTGGTGACAGATTTGACACACTTTGCAGACTGGGCAAACTGAATCCATTTTCTCACTAAACTGGCGACTTTACTGGCTACTGCCAAACTTTGAAACATGGCTTCCATTCACAACAGTGACAAGTTACACAGGCAAAAAAATATTTAAATACCCAAATAAAGAATAAAATACTACTACACATTGATATTAGTCGGTGAAAAGATTAATATAACACATGTTTTCAGACTTTCAGTTACTTCTCAAAAAAATAGATTACCCAGTGTCCCGAGCAATATTTTGGTCTTATGATTCAGGGTATAAACTGTAGAAAAAACACTACGTAGTTAGATTTCAGATTGAACGAATTTCACTTTGTGAGTTCGCATTAATTCAACATTAGAAATTTATAATATACATTACAGCTGGCGAGCATCTGGCATGTAAATTGAAATAAGACTGATAAGATACATACTCTTTTACCATAGAATCTAACATGATGAATCACTACGTATTTTGATCATCATATCTTAAAGGTCCTCACCAAGCAATTTTTTTTATTGCTTGAATCAACGAGTCTAAGGTTTCTTATCATTTTACTGCAAACCCCCATCAAACTTGATAGCATATTTTAAGTTTTATATGCTTTTGAAAAATTTTATAATCAAAACTCTACAAAACCTATTTTACTTCTGACTTTCTAATTTTCAAAGAATGTACACAATTTGTTTCGATTGTCATTAGGTTTAAAGGTCCTCTCCAGGCTCCGGTAAAAAATGAGTTTATTACATAGTATTATAGAACTAAGGTCTACGATCATTATTCCGCAAACCGCATACAATTCGGTTCAGTATATATTTTATTATTTGGTTTTAAAGTTTTTTAGTACTCTGTGAGCAACAATCAAGCGAATCTCCAACCTGACGCTGAGAAAGAAAATTGTACACTCTTTGTTTTGATTTCAAATTTAGATTTTTAAACAAACAATGCATTTTTGGCATTCTTTTAAGATATCAATTGTTTCTAAAAGTATATAAACGTTTCTATAATAAGTTTATTCGAATTTAAACCTTAAAACGAATAATAAATAAATTTAATAAACCAAATACCTAGTTGACAATCAAAACAAATGGTGTACATTCTTCTTCTTCAGACTGAAAATTAGAAAGTCGGAAGTAGAGTAGGTTTTGTAGAGTTTGGATTATAAAAATCTTTAAAAGCATATAAAATTTAAAATATGCTATCAAATATTATGGAGTTTGCAGTAAAATGATAAACATTAGCCTCGTTGATTTAAGCAATAAAAAATATTGGTTGGAGGGGACCTTTACAAAATCCATTTAATGTTCGTGAACAGGTATAAAATTGGATAAACATATTATAGAAACGTTTATGTATTTTAGGAAAAACAATAATATCTTAAATGAAGGCCGAAAACATATTATTTGTTATTTAATCTGAATTTGAAATCAAAACAAAGAGTGTACAATCTTCTTTCTAAGCGTCAGGTTAGTGATTCGCTCAATTGTTGCTCACAGAGTATTGAAAACTTTAAAAAACAAATATCAAAAAACCGAATTGTGTGTGGTTTTCAGAATAATGATCCTATACCTAGTTCTATAATATTATGTTATAAACTCATTTTTTTCACGGAGCCTGGAGAGGACCTTTAAAGTTAGATAGATAGAAACCTACCTATCTGTCAAACAAAACAAAATGCAACAATTTATTTATATTTGAATTACAAATTAGCAACTCAGAATTAAACTAATATTGCTGTTGATTGATTAGAAAAATATTTGAATGCATATAGAAACAAAAATGACTACCTATCAAATATGATGGGTTGTGCAGCAAAATTAGCGGTACTAATTGAAACAATAATGAAAAATTGCCTGCAGGAGACCTTTCAAGTCTTAGTGGAATGAGAGCAATAGTTCATTATTGAAACTATACTATAAGAAAGAAAATAACAATTAAAATGGCCTTTCTTTTGGCCGAATAATTTTAAACTTTGATACATTTGTTAATTAAATTACATTTCTATCTACATTCACATAGGCATTAAATTTCTTACCTACTCTCTGACGTCACGAAGCAAAATAGAAACAGCAGCGCCATCTTTGATTATGCAAAGACTTCACAACTAATTTGAATGTAAAACAAATGAAAGAAAAAATCAAGTATACAATTATTCTCAATGATGAAGTTTATGAATAGTAATGCAATCTAGTTGTAAGAGAAACTTCTAGAAATTGATATTAGTAGGTTAAGAAAACAGGAAATCTTTCATATGCATCCGAATATGTTTTAGGATTCAAAGATGGTGGAATTTGCCGCGCGTTTGAATTTAATGAAATTTGTTATTGGATAAATATTGAAGAAATAAATAACTATTTACTTCGTGTTATTGTCTTTAGAATGTTTGCAGTGAAAGGAGTACAAAATTTGCCGTTTTATTTTGTAGTTATTTCATTTATTAATAACAATTAGTACTGCTTTGCCAGGGCCAAAGCATGGTCCACACCACAGCTCACTGCTACAGCTCGACATGGCAAATTAACCTGTAGAAGATAAATAAACAGTTTTAATATATATAATAGGGTACGTTATGAGTTATATGACTGTAACCCATTTACGATCATATAAGAAAAGAAAAATGTAATAATTATTAGTTAACTCATATTATAATAATAACTATAACTATTATATATTATAATAATAACTAGTAAATGTGGAACTGTCCGATAACTCATTACTTACCCTAGCTAGTGAGTAATTTAGCTACTGCAACTAAAATAAATGATAGGGTTAAATAATGAGAGAAAAACAAGGAACCTTGAATTTGTAGCATTGAGATGAAAATAAACATGCAAAATTCTCAATTCCACCATTGGAAATGTCAAAAAATTGTATTTGATAGAAAAAATTAGGTACAAGAGAAATCTTTTTTTTACCATTTCCACTCTGCACTGTGCTAACAAATTAATTTCTTAGGAAGTTGACTAATCTTATTATTATTAATTATTTCTATAATTACACTGACGGTGTAAAACAGATTAATCGGTTATTAGTATATTAAATATGTTCATATTACAAAGAGGTATTTCCTTTCAGAACTAAAATAATCTACATGCTATAAGATATGTCTTCGTAGTGTACAGGCATCCCTCGGTTTAATTACCAAATCACAACTCAGTATAATTACCAAACTGTAACAGAAGTGAGGTCAAGTAACAAGGAATTTATAATTGTCACTCCTTGATTATACAAGGTACCTATAACTGATTTTCTATGAGTTATCATGAAATAAAATGTGTTTTAAAGTTAAAGTACTACACAACCCTATTAATAAACAGTGCTTCAGTGTTCGTGACTGTGATGAAAGTTTAAAATAGTGAATTCAATAAAGGTTTTAAAATCTAACCAAAGCTTAACTCTCACTCAGTATAGGCGAGTGATTAATAGATACTTAAGATTTTTATAATCATAGTGTTATATTGAACAAACAGCAATTTTATGCTCCGTGGAATATATTTGGAAAAAGGGTACTAAGTTTCAAGTTATTGGTACCTTCAATATTTTCGGACACGTCCGAAAAGAAAATATAATAATTATAATTTTACTAGCTAATTGAAATATAGGTTGAGTAATGATTATTATATGGAGATTTTAACGTGTACGAAAATATGGAATTGTGCAATAACACGGAACTTACCCTAAATTGGGACATGTTGAATTTCAGAACCAATTGCTTCTAATAACCTCATATGGATTATAATTTCGATAGTTACCGTGAAATAATCACAAAAAATTGTCTCAGTTTTCTATGACTACGATTGGTTCTTATTTCGAGACATGACTCGAAATAAGTACCTCTTTTATTAAAGTGAGTTGTACACTTGTACTTAGAGTGAGGCCTGCCTGTATTATAATTTCAAATAGGTAACTTTTGCACACCTTCACGGGACAATTTTTTAAGGGCAAGTACACTAGTATATCTATAACACACACCTTCACGGGGTAGTCCTGTTGTTTGGTGTGTCCCTGACCAAGACATCCGCCCTTGTTCTTACCCCAGGAGTAAATATCACCACCGTCAGTGATGCACATTGTCATATGAACACCACACGACACTGAGACAACCTGGCAGAAAAAGAGATGAAGTGAACTGACAAAGTAATATGTTCTGACAAGATCAAACGTGTTCTGACAAGTTCAAACAAGTTCAAACATGTTCTGACAAGTTCAAACATGTTCTGACAAGTTCAAAAACATGTTCTAACAAGTTCAAAAACATGTTCTAACAAGTTCAAAAACATGTTCTAACAAGTTCAAACATGTTCTAACAAGTTCAAACATGTACTAACAAGTTCAAACATGTACTAACAAGTTCAAACATGTTCTAACAAGTTCAAACATGTTCTAACAAGTTCAAACATGTTCTAACAAGTTCAAACATGTTCTAACAAGATCAAACATGTTCTAACAAGATCAAACATGTTCTAACAAGTTCAAACATGTTCTGACGAGATCAAACATGTTCTGACGAGATCAAACATGTTCTGACGAGATCAAACATGTTCTGACGAGATCAAACATGTTCTGACGAGATCAAACATGTTCTGACGAGATCAAACATGTTCTGACGAGATCAAACATGTTCTGACGAGATCAAACATGTTCTGACGAGATCAAACATGTTCTAACAAGATCAAACATGTTCTAACAAGATCAAACATGTTCTGACGAGATCAAACATGTTCTGACGAGATCAAACATGTTCTGACAAGATCAAACATGTTCTGACAAGATCAAACATGTTCTGACAAGATCAAACATGTTCTGATAATTTCAAACATGTTCTGACGAGATCAAACATGTTCTGACAATTTCAAACATGTTCTGACGAGATCAAACATGTTCTAACAAAATCAAACATGTTCTGACAAGTTCAACAAGAACTTTTTCCTCTATTGACAATTAAAGTAAAAACAATTACCAATTAGACATTGGAAATCACTGAAAGCACTCACTTTAGTGTCAGGTCTGAATTTGGTGTTTCCCAATAGAGTGGGGGGAATAATCTGGGGGGTGGGGGAGAATAAGTTCTGAGGACCTCTGCCTAGTGTGCCATACCCCCAGGAGTAGAGTTCTCCTCTTTCTGTGGGGGGAAATAACAAATTATATACAATGAAGACGCACAGAGTACTCTGATTAAACCTAGTCATTTAAAATGAAAATTGAACATCAGCATTTATATAACTACTACACCTTAAATAGGGCAAGATCCGAGTTATCGGACAGTTTCATATTTTTGGTCACAGAAAGTTATACTATAATAATTATTTAGCTTCTTCTCTTTTAATTTTTATCCATGATACTTTCAGGTATCATAGATACAAATTAAAATAACTCCTAAAAAATAATTATATAACTTTTTCATCCATGATCGAAAACGTAGAACAGTCCGATAACTCAGATGATACCCTTAAATTCTCTCGCTTTTATCAGCACTCACCATTAATTATGTAGCAGGCTGTGCCACCACAGCCAATGTCAGTGACTCTACCAATGTCAGAGGGAAGGTTGAGACGAAGGGGTGTGTGTAGCTGTGGCTCCTCCGTCACACCCAGTAACTGCTGGTACTCGTTGTTACCCCATCCGAACACATCACCACTCTCTGCAGTAACATCATAAAACATAGAGGTAAATGACTTACATCTATCTAAAGGATAATTATATCTAAGGTGAGTTACAAATTATTGGTCAGTTTCACATCTTCAGTCACGTAAGAAAACGATATGATATTTATTTTTATTGGTATCCATGATAGCTTCAGGTATCATGGGATACTATTTAAAATAAAACAGTAAATATTATAGTTTTTTCTTATATGACCGAAGTTGTGGTACTGACCGATAATTCATAACTTACCATATTCTATAAACAGATAATAAATTTAAGAGAAATAACAAGGAAGACGATAGTTCAATTATTTAACTTGGCTACTTGATTACTTTAAGTGAATTTATGGTTCTAGATAAATTCTCCCGCAGAAAATTCCACTGCGGAAAGTTCCCCCGCTGGAAAAATCCACCACGGAAGATTCCACCGCATAATAATGGAAAAATTAGTTTTTTTGAGGCAATCGAACAACATTTCGTTAGTTAAAAAGTTAAGAAATTATAAGAATATGTTATTTTAAGTCAAGACCAAAAAAATAAGCTAAGGCTAACATACAAAACAATAAATAATTCAGACAATCTTTTAAATATGAATCAATTAAATTTACAATAAAATTTAAATCGTGTGAATTCAACAATAACATTCCGCTGCCCAAACTTCCCCAGTTATATTCCATTTGATTTTACTTTGAACATATATATGTTGAAACTGAAATTGAGGAAAATATTTTGTTTGTAATATAAATTTTATTTTATATATCACCCAAGTGTTTAAATGTACCAATATATATTTCAATTTAAATCAGCGACGATAAAAAGTGGAATTAAGAGATAAATTTGACACATACCAAATTAAATGTTTAATTATTATCGATTTATTTTTCCACAGAAATTTTTCAAAGTGGAAACTTTCTGAAACTGTTAAATAATCTCTATTGAAAGAATTACAAAATAAAGTTTAAATATAATGCGTTTCAACTGAATTCTGAATATAGAGTTAAACAGTTAAATTGTGGTACATTAACTATAGCTTCGATCTGAAACCACAGACATACACAAGAATAAAAATCATAACTTCAAAACTCACAAAGATATATAAATCATAACACATAGAGTTTCTTTAGCTGCGAGTTGCTGATTTAAATTGACTCTGAAGTAATGACACCAACAACTAGCTTGTCATATTGCTGCTTAATATTAACCTTTTCAATAATGAATATAAACCTAACAAAATTTAATTTTTGTGTCAAATATTAAAATCTGAGAGTTTCTATCGATAGAATCAAGAAGGTAAATTTAGCAGAGTTATACACTGTTTAATTGTATATTTAACGCAGGTGGAATCTTCTAGGGGGTACATTCCGCGGTGGAATTTACCGGCCACGGAATTTATACACCGCTGTGTGAACCTATCTTTTTACTATCATATTTTAAGATCTAAAATGAATAACTTAACTCAAATTTAAGACTGAAGCTACTATTTGTGTCATATTGACGTCATAATTTAAAGGAGTGCACTATGTGGTATATATTCATACCATGTGTAGTCAACTTGTTACACCCTTTTACAGGTTGGTTTAATGGTTACTTCACTTTTTCTTTCTCTGATTTGATTTTAATTTTATTAGGGGCTTAACGTGTAATAATAATGAAGCCTACCAAACAAAAAAAACAGACCTTGTAGTTGAAGAGCATAACCCTAGTGCTATCCTCCAAAACTGCAAGTAGCTTAAAAATGATAAACATGATAAAAAGGAAGAAAGACAATTCATGATTCAGATTACAACACTTCGCGGTCATCTTCTCATCCATTCACCACAGACAGCTTCAGGATAGAGTCAATGGGAGCTTCTATGCATAGAATATCCATAAGATAATGTAATTGATGGAAAGAGGAAATCCATAAAATAAAGCAACTAACCTGAGAGTGCCAATGCACAGTCCGCTCTACTGGAAACCTTGACAATCTTCTCCCCCTTGATGTCACCCCCCACTTGCCCCACTTTGGACTCGCTCTTGTAGTGCCCCCTGCCTGTTTGACCGTCAGCCCCCCACCCACAGGAGAACACCTCCCCACTGGAGGTGAGGAAGAAACTGGGGGGAATGAAGTCATTAGTCTGCTATGTGCATTAGCTATTTATATATATTTACACACTCTCTTAGTCTTGCCCTCTTCTTCTATTTAGGGTAAGGTACAAGACTCCAAGTTAATGTACTTTCCCACATTTTCAATTTTAAAAGAAAAAGTCAATAGCTAATGATAATTAATCAATATAATTATTATAGAACTGGTCAATAAAAATAATTACTATTATTATTAAGTAAAACATTATTATAATTGAAGTACCTGCAGGTATCTTGGATACCAATTAAATAAAAGTTAAGTTATTATTAGACTTTTTATATGATCAATAATGTGGATCAGTCCAATAACTCGTAACTTACCCTTCTAACCTCTTCTAATTTGTATGTTCTACTCACCTTGTGTCTTGTCCACACTCTATTTGTTCCACCTTTTCTTTCACTTCTTCAATAAGGTTGAAATTTGTGACAGCAGCATAGTTCTCATTTGCCATCACTGGCCGGCCACATTGCCCGTAAATGTTATTGCCAAAAGAATAAACATTATTTTTATTTGTTAGGACGCTAGAGTGCGCTCTGCCACAAGAAACCTGCAAATAATTACAAAAGTTTAGATCATTCAGAAAAATATTTTGAATGTGCGCAGGTAAACACAATAGGGTAAATTATGAACTATCGGTCAGTTTCACATCTTCAGTCATATAAGAAAAAACGATATTGAAATTAAATAACAATTACAATATCGTTTTTTCTTATATGACCGAAGATGTGAAACTGACCGATAATTCGTAATTTACCCTAAATGTATTTGGTCAATAGTACTAATTTCTCACCTTGACAACTCTCTCGTCGTTGGTCAGAGGCATTGGAATTGGTTGTGGTGTCGTCAGAATATCATATCTTCTTCTGTCGCGAGACATGTGCACACCTGTGTACAGACTATCATCAATTAACATTAATACTATAGGACAGGTAGCTAATGCAACAGGAGAATACAGTGAGCTTTAGATGTTACTAATTAAGTACAACCAAATATAATAACTTAGCAGGAGATATTTCAGAGAATAAACTAAAATCAGAGTTCTTTTAAAAGTAGGTACAACTTAAAGAACTTTTACTTGAATAGGTCATAATATGCTTACAACATCTATAATTTTGCACTTTTAGCTAGCAAGATCAATTCTAACCTCTTATATTTAATTCCTTTCAAATTACTATTAGCTATAGGTTACACTATTCGAAACACATAATGAGTTATAGATATTTCTCATAATAAAATATTAGCTAATGCAAAATTCCACTACATTGAAAGATAGTTCTAAAATGCCTATAATGAGATCTTTTGGATAGCTAATAATTAGGGTTATGACAATAGGCTTTTAATTTTTCAAAAATATTTGAAAGTGAAATAAACAGCATTGAATCATATTATACCAGCATAATAAAGCATTTGATAACATTTTATTTAGTTTCATTCATGATATAACTACTTAAGATCTATGATTTTAAAAGTATATTGTCACAACCCTACTAATAATGAACGAGTGAGCAAGCGTTTTTCTACCTATTAGTGTGTTCACCTAACTGTCCGTCTGTATTGAGTCCTGTGCCAAAGCAAGAAGTTTTATCTTTGTCTTTGATGGCAAGGAGAGTGAAACCATAGCCACAACTAGCATCAATTACCTGAAACAAACAAACATTAATTGGCTGACACTCGCACATCACTCAAAACAAATATAGAATTGATAGGGCAAGTTATGAATTATCAGTCAGTTTCACATCTTCGGTCGCACAAGAAAAAACTATATAATAATTGTAATTTAATTTTTTATTGGTATCCATGATGACTGCATGTATCATGGATTACCTATAAAAATAATAATTATAATACCGTATTTTCAGATCTCCTGTTGATAAGGATACCTACCAACTGATAATTTGTAACTTACCTAATGATTAGCTAACTACAGATTAAACAAATAGGAAATTATGTTCAAATCAACTGTATGAATTTACTGTTTGATACAACAATGTAGAATTTTTGTATTGTTTTTTAAACAACTAATAAAGATTCACAACTTCCAAACACATCTTCATATATACCAATAAACATTTTATTAGATAGAATAATAACTGAAAAGCACATTACTATATTCTTTTCACCACATTCCATCCTGTGTGGGTTGGAGAAGAATTCCACTATTCTGTGCTTTTTGAGTTTTGGCGCAAGAAATGAGGCTCTGCCTAAAGCCCCTTGGACTGCAACTCCCCAGGTATAGACTCTGACTCTACGTCGCTGCGCAACCTCTGCATGCATATGTTCTGCAAGAAAAAGATAGTAGGGCTGAATGTTTAATGTAGTAGTAACACAATTATCATAAAATATAAGCTAATTAACTATGAGAAATGAGTATAAAACTGATAATAAATGTATTAATTAGTTAGATTAAAAAATATTATAAATAGAATGTAGTAGTGTTGTTGCTTGATAACTACCTAATATACACAAAAAATATAACATGAAGAGCAACACCCTAAACAATCATGAAATGGAAAGACATAACTATTAGCTTAAGACTATTTTTGATATTCACAATTTCAATCTTAATTATTTACCTGGTAACTCATCTCCCAGGTTGGGATTGTAGGGATATCTGTTGTTTATGTCCACTGAACGATTAGAATAATTTGCACATCGGAGAGGAGAATAACATTCTCTGATGGAGGAGCTCTGTAAACCTTAGAAAATATAATCATATTTCACTGTTTAACTGTATTAGTTTGTGTCAACATATCAGCAATGATAAGAATCATAAAATATTTCCAATAGCAAATTGAAGCAAAAATCTGATTGCTTACCTGCTCTTTTTACTGATGATTCCACTAACTGTAGAAAAGATTTTGACATGGTTATCATAATTAGTAGCTAATAAAACAAAACTATAAATGAAATAGGTAGACTTGAAATTCTGAAAAGATTCAAGCATCATGAAGCTTGTATGTAATAGCTACTTTAATAGTAATCTAGGCTAACAGTATTAAATTATTAATTATAGCTATAGTTTGTATTTGTTGAACAATACTTTGGAAAAATTGTCACTATGATAGATAGGCTTCAATCTCTGGTAGAATCTTGGCAAGCCATACTGCAGAAGCTGGGTTAAGTGTTCCAAGTAAATAAATATAATCATTATAATGGACCCAATTTAGTTATCTTTACTGTGTTACATTCTTAAAATGTAAACAATAATTGAAATTGGAATAATAGTTTGGAATCATAGAGGATTTGAGCAAAATATTTTCCATAGGAAAAGTTGAACAGATTTGAAAATTTATATTAACTATTGTAAATCATACAATATTGTCAATATACAATACGTTTAGGTAAATAACCACATATTGTTATTTACATATTTAACCTTTTATCACCTATTTTAACTACATTTTCTTCTTTGAAAGTCTCCTGCTGACCAGGGCTGTGGTGTCGGAGTTGTGGAGTCGGAGTCAAAGCTTTTTTAGGTGGAGTCGGAGTCAGGAGTCTAAAATTTGTACCGACTTTTGACTCCAAGCTAAAGATTTAAGTCACAAAAATTTGGGTTCATTTTATTTATTGTTCATCATGTAAAATATCTCATAAGAACTAATAACTGCCCAGTCTGCAGAATGTGTTTCTTCTCCCGCAGAGATTTAAATTTGAGAGACAGTTACTCTCTGACTCTCGGTAGCAGATTAAGAATCTTCCGCAGCTCAATTAATGGTAACATAGGAATTAATTCAAAATCTCCCGCAGCTAAATAATGGTAACATAGGAATTAATTCAAGATCTCCCGCAGAGATCTCCAATTTTTAAAAATTCAATCAAAAACTCCCGCAGAGTCTTGGAAAAATGTTCCATATTCTGCAGACTGGATGACTGCTCATAGCTATGAATTAAATCAATATTTATAGTTTAAACACTCAAATTACTCAATATTGCTTATAAAAATGCTGTAAAACAGTTTGTTGGAGTCGGAGAAATTCTTTATAAAGGAGTCGCAGTCGAATATTTTATGTACCGACTCAGCAGCCCTGCTGCTGACGATACGTATCTAAAAGCTGAGCGGCACACCCAGACTGCAGGAACTGGTAAGCTATTCTCCAAGAAATCCTCTAGCTATTTTGGCTTTTGTTCTCAGTAAAATACATGTAATCTCACTAATCTGTAATCATAGGAGGAAATTAAGGATTGTTCACACAGAAAATGTTAAAAATGTCCCATATTCTGCAGACTGGCGGTGCACTACTGTACGTTCTATCAGATACTAACAGATAGGTAATTTGAATGAAGATATTATGATAACGGGAGTGAATTTGATACCTAATTGTTGTATTAAATTTATGATTGACAATTTGACACTGACAGTACCTGAAACCAATGCTTATACAATACAACTCAGTTTAATTCTTTGATTAAGATGTTTAATTTGGAATAGAAAATAAAATTTATCATAGAAAACTAATACTTTTATAGGGTAACAATTATAAACTTTCGGTCTGACCGTCTGGCGTCTGAGGTGTAAGTTTAAACTTATCAGCTAGTTGTATCAGTTAAACCCCCCTGCCAGATCATTAAACAATCATGAAGTGTGCAGTACATTGTACAATAAACTAGCGGATACAACAAACTAAGTCTACATAACAGCCAATTGGCAAATTGGCATTCATGTTGAGACCATTGACAGCTATAATGTACTACGGTGGGCTGAATTTCCAGTCTGCAGAATGTGTTTCTTCTCCCGCAGAGACTTTAATTTGAGAGAGAGCTACTCTCTGTCTCTGACTCTCAGCAGCAGATTCAGAATCTCCCGCAGCTAAATTAATGGTAACATAGGAATTAATTCAAAATCTCCCGCAGCTAAATTAATGGTAACATAGGAATTAATTCAAGATCTCCCGCAGAGATCTCCAATTTCTAAAATTCAATCAAAAACTCCCGCAGAGAGTCTTGGAAAAATGTTCCATATTATGCAGACTGGCTGAATTTTAATGTGCCGTACTGTGGTGGGCCGCTCAGCTTTTAGATATTGTTGCTGCTGACTGGTGGCTCTGTCCACACATTGAAACATGGGACTAGTTAGGTACCTACCTAACACACTTAAATTATATCTATATAGGTAGCTACCTAATTAAATTCTAGGATCAATCGCTAGGTATATTTATCACACGAAAACTTATACCTAAATTGACTTAGATAAAAACTTCTCGATATTAACATGCAAATAGGAAAAACGCTGGGTCACAAACAATAAAAGTGACGTCATATTTTTGCGGCGTCGTCTGCTAGTTTCCATACCCTTTATGTTACTGTATCCTGTCAGGACCTGAGCCTCTGAGGTTACCTAATTATTTATATAATCTCCCCGCAAACTCGGGACCAGATCCGACCAGTGCGATCAATCTCCGGCCTAATAATTCAATATCACCTTTTAGGTTTTTCTGTTGCCGTCGGGTTTCAATCGTTGGTGACACCGCGTGTCTGTGACCTGGGTATTTTGTATTCACATACATAAACACTGCAGGAAGGTCAAACTACAGCGGTATGCGTATGGCCATAGCATGTGGTAGTGCCACAGTTCATACCTACTAGTACTTCCATGGTTCATACTCATAGAATACTAGTATTCTATGAACTGTGGGTAGTGCAGAGCAATCCGTATAGAATATAGGTAGATTGTATAGGGAGGGAACGGGGAACCTAACTCCGAATTTCCGAGTTATCAGATTGTTCTACATTGTCTATAATATTTGTAAAAATAACTCTTCAGGTACCTAATTTTTTCATTGAAATAACGAGTTAGGTACTTACCTAATTCCTAGTTAGATTTGTGTGATTAATCATTATTATTATTAATCATTAACAACTGTAAACTAATTTGTGTAGTTTTTATTTAGTTTTCATGAACAAAGTGGATTAAATATCAGGGCCTCGTTAAAATGGTCATATTTTATTATTAAATTTTAAAACATACCATATTTTTATATAGGTAGGTACATATAGCTAGCCTCTAGGTAGTTTATATTTTTTAAGATGCTAGGGAGGTAGGTATATTTTATTTCAAAAATCTGTATTTAATAACCTACTGAAAAAAGAGAGTAGATATACCTAATAAAAGTCTATTGTAATTACTACATATTAAAACAACTTTGAAAAAATAATTTTAATAGAGTTAAAGCCTTTGAAATGAATTATTTTGATTTTGAATGCAAACGTATAAGCAAATTTTGAAATCCGTTGGATCTAAGGTAATTTTGATACTCTCTTCAGGGTAATTCCCGTTTGTAGTAAAATTTGTGTATTCGCTTCTCAGTTGCTTGTAAACATTGTGAAGTGTTGGTGTATTGTTATTTCTTCCTTGTGTTCAAGTGCCAATGTTATTTTTCTTGCAATTCATCAACTTTCAGTTGAAAGAAATATCGAGTTTAATTACCTGTGGACTGTGTAACAATGTATGATCAAATATACATACATAACAACCCAATTAGAGATTTTTTTACAGTAGCTTCCAGTGGGGCAGTTTGCACAAATGAAAATAGGGAACCCTGACGATTGCATTGGAGACTTTTTCTTGGAATTATTCTCTGTACAATCACAATTAGCGTACTGTAAATATCAACTCTGTTTTTATAGATCGCTTACCCTCTTGACTTTAATTGATTAGAAAAAAATTGAATATTTAGAATGGAATCATGGATCTAAATTTCAAATTTGTAACATAAACATAGATATGTACTATGTAACCATATGTTGAAAACATAAATTGTCACAACAACACTTAACAGTTCAGATTGTACAAACTAATTGAGTGTTCTCTTCTATAACTCTTAACAAATCAGTCAAATCTGTTTGAGCAAAATATGTTATACCTATGTGTAAATATAATAATAATCTATTAATATTATATATAGGAGAGTCAGATAGTCAGGAATCAGGATACTTAGATTCTTTATCATTCTTACTATTAGATGATTATTAAATTAAAATTATTCCATCAAATTTCAATTTGTAAATTATTTATTTGCAACTTTGCAGTCAGTCTAGTGATGAAAGATGTTTTAATAATGATTTAAATTCTAAAGATGTTTTAAGTAATGATTTAAAGATGTTTTTATAAATGTTATAGGCCTAAAGATGTTTTCAAAGATGATATACCTACCTAATTATGTTTTTCAAATAATTTAAAGATGTTTTTTAGAAATGATCTAAAGATGTTTTTAAAAATGATTTAAAGATGTTTTTAGAAATGATATGAAAATGTTTTTAAATATGATTTAAAGATGTTTTTAGAAATGGTCTAAAGATGATTTCAGAATTGGTCTAAAGATGTTTTTAGTCTTTTTTTAGAAATGAATCAAATGATATAAAGATTTTTTTTAGAAATGGTCTAAAGATGTTTTTAAAAATGATATAAAGATGTTTTTAGAAATGATATAAAGATGTCTTTAGTAATTATATAAACATGTTTTGTAAAGATGTTTTTAGAAATGGTCTAAAAATGTTTTTAAAAATGATGTAAAGATGTTTTTAGAAATGATTTAAAGATGGCTTTAGAAATTATATAAACATGTTTTTTAAAGATGTTTTAGAAAAGGTCTAAAAATGTTTTTAGTAATGATTTGAAGATGTTTTTTAGTAATGATTTAAAGATGTTTATAGAAATGATTTAAAGATGTTTATAGAAATGATTCAAACATGTTTTTTAAAATGATTTAAAGATATTCTTAGAAATGATCTGAAGATGTTCTTAGAAATGGTCTAAAGATGTTCATAGAAATGGTCTAAAGATGTTCTTAGAAATGGTCTAAAGATGTTCTTAGAAATGGTCTAAAGATGTTCTTAGAAATGGTCTAAAGATGTTCTTAGAAATGGTCTAAAGATGTTCTTAGAAATGGTCTAAAGATGTTCTTAGAAATGGTCTAAAGATGTTCTTAGAAATGGTCTAAAGATGTTCTTAGAAATGGTCTAAAGATGTTCTTAGAAATGGTCTAAAGATGTTCTTAGAATGATCTAAAGATGTTTTTAGAATGATCTAAAGATGTTTTTAGAAATGGTCTAAATATGTTTTTAGAAATGGTCTAAATATGTTTTTAGAAATGGTCTAAAGATGTTTTTAGAAATGGTCTAAAGATGTTTTTAGAAATGGTCTAAAGATGTTTTTAGAAATGGTCTAAAGATGTTTTTAGAAATGGTCTAAAGATGTTTTTGGAAATGGTCTAAAGATATTTTTGGAAATGGTCTAAAGATGTTTTTGGAAATGGTCTAAAGATGTTTTTGGAAATGGTCTAAAGATGTTTTTAGAAATGGTCTAAAGATGTTTTTAGAAATGGTCTAAAGATGTTTTTAGAAATGGTCTAAAGATGTTTTTAGAAATGGTCTAAAGATGTTTTTAGAAATGGTCTAAAGATGTTTTTAGAAATGGTCTAAAGATGTTTTTAGAAATGGTCTAAAGATGTTTTTAGAAATGGTCTAAAGATGTTTTTAGAAATGGTCTAAAGATGTTTTTAGAAATGGTCTAAAGATGTTTTTAGAAATGGTCTAAAGATGTTTTTAGAAATGGTCTAAAGATGTTTTTAGAAATGGTCTAAAGATGTTTTTAGAAATGGTCTAAAGATGTTTTTAGAAATGGTCTAAAGATGTTTTTAGAAATGGTCTAAAGATGTTTTTAGAAATGGTCTAAAGATGTTTTTAGAAATGGTCTAAAGATGTTTTTAGAAATGGTCTAAAGATGTTTTTAGAAATGGTCTAAAGATGTTTTTAGAAATGGTCTAAAGATGTTTTTGGAAATGGTCTAAAGATGTTTTTGGAAATGGTCTAAAGATGTTTTGATCAGTTATCTTTACTTGCTCCCAGAAAATCATTGGGAAACTCGGACAGTATTATATTATATCTGTAACTTAACCCGTGCTGGTTCGGCAGCAGCTCAAAAATTTTCAGCGAATTATAAGTTTACTCTGAACTCTCAACCCTTTTGCCGACCAGGTGGACACTTGTGTCTACTTTCATTTAGTAGTCCCATGGGACCAACTGACCAGATGTGTCCTGTTTAATTTTTTTTTATAAATTAAAACAAATTCAGAGAAAAAAGAAGTGGCTCGCTAAAGAGTTAAAAGTTAGTTGAATGCCTGAATCATTGATACTCCAGTTAATAAAGTATGGCCATTCTCGCTATTTATTTGGTGAGGTAATGACCACTATTTTGAGCCTGTCAATTGCAGATGGAGAAGAATTTCTATTTTCTTCCAATGATGTTATTTTGGAGAGAATTTGTGATAATTTGATGTCAGAGTCTGGGACTGGAGAGAAATTTATCATCTTGTGGAGAGTTTTTGAACCACAGTATTTTAGTTAAAAGATTTATTACTTGCTAGATATAAAACTATCCAAGATGTTACACACTGACTACATCATAAAAAATTGTATCTTAATAATATGCATAAAATTCAACTATTAACACTTTGACGGTCCACCAGCTTTATGTCACTTTGCACAAATTGAACAGACGTCGTATTCTATACCAGCATAAAATGAGTTGAATGTTGTACTGGACGTGTATAGCCGTCGTGTGCCTTTGGAGACTTCATTGGGTCCAAATAAGACCAGACGTGTATATCCGTCGTTCATTTTTATTCAGTGAGAAATATGTCTATCAACACCACAAATTATTACTTCTTTGCGTTTACTAGAAGTACCTGTATTGAAGGTGGCATCACTTATGCAAGATGAGGTTGACGTCTATAGACATCATGGACCGCCAACGTGTTAACATGTATGAGACAGCCAGTCAATGAAGCACACAACTTCTCCCATCCTATGTATCTAATTATGTAACAATCTGAGTCTACCTGGGATGATGGAAATTTGTTTTATTCATTAGCTGCTCCTCATAATTGTGATCTACACATAATCAGATAGAACATGTGAAGATGAACAAAGTGGTACATGGCAAATATAGGTTTGATTGTATTTGACCCATGCAGAATCACTGTCCCATTTATTGAAGTTGGACACCATAGACGCGAGGTTTAATAAATGAGTGATGCATCCTATATTTATGATTTAACCTTCTTGCTCTAGACTAGATATACTAAACTTTGACCTATGAAAAATTTGTTATCTAGATTCTAGAACTACAGTAACTGGAGAATTGTTCTTCAAGAAATCCTCTATTTTGGCTTCTGTTCTCAGTAACATATTTTCTGATATTTCTAGTCATAAATAGGTAGCTAGAAGCTACCTAATGTATCTATACAAAGTTTATATTTCAATTTTTGTTCCTTACTTTTCCAACAATAGTCTTATAAGGTATTCAATATATGTTGGAGAAATATGAATTTAAAAAAATTATAAAAAGTATTAGCGTGTACCAATAGTGGTACACAATGCCGATTGAGCAAGTTAGCTGAGTACCACATATGGCGCACTATGCGGTTAAAATAAAATAACTAGTGGCAGATATTTCCCAAGTTTTTGGAAAAGTCAGAAGAGTTTGCTTGATTGTGGCAATAAGTCTTTTACAAGATTTATTTGGTTTTCTTTCTCGTTTTTGGTTGAAACACAAATATTCCCATTTCATTCGTACTTGAATAAAAATGAGTTTCATTAATATCTGTACAGCTGATGATTCACTTAATAGTAGAGAATTATAAACTTATTCTGTTTTTGTTTTGAGAGGTTGTGTGTTGCTCTTTGCTCTAAAGAGATGAGCCAAAGCACTACACAGTATCTACAAACGAGAGGCTCTGAGCCACTAACTTAAAAACAACCGCAGAAATTGTCTTGAAAAACTTGTGACTTTTTTTTTTTTTAAACTTCTATCAGTTATTAGGTATCTCAATATTTTGTCGATAAGCTGATGCTCAATTGTCATCTCTAAGAAAAAAAGTCTCTAAATGACTAAATCCTGCTAAACTGAATTTACACTAGAAAGGAGTGAAATCTATAACACTCCACTAGAAAGTAGTGTTATAGATACATGTTTTGATTTACCTGTTAATTTGTAATTGGAAGCTATGATTTTTTCTGGTGTTTTTTTGATTTGAGGCGAGTGTTATTTAGTGTGCTCTATGTGACATGCTTTGCCCTACCATTGCTTCAAAAAGTTCAATGGATAAATTAATAAATCACTTTAAAATGCTTATCAAGTGGAGAGAATTTTTTACAATTAATATTGTAGCATCAATAACAAAAGAGATTTTCAAAATTGTCTTAAATTTCATGTTTTACAATTTACAAGACTATTCTAAATTTCTAGTCAACTAACTAGAAAGGGTCTCCAGTTCCAAACCCATGTTGTAGCAATTAAATGTATATCAGTTTAAGCCGATTAATTAGCTTACATTTCAAAAGGTCAAAACTCTTATGTGTAATTGGCTTAAAATTTTGAATTAATTCTTATAGGTATTAATTTTGACTTGAAATCAATAAAAATGAGCCATAATTGGCTTGCCTAAGATTTTTAGGAAATTTTTGCTGAATATTGACAACAGTTTGCCAGCGTCTGTAACATGGTTCCAAACTCATCAACTATTATTCTTTTTATTTCAGTATTTCCTCTCTATGAATTGTGAAGTCATTAAAGTGAATATTTTAAAATGATTAAGTGATGATTTTATTGTTATTTAACTTTGATAAAGCTTTGAATATTAGAACATGAGTTTCCTATTGTGAATAGTGAGACTGAGAATACATTGGTAATGGCCTCTACTTACACTGTCACTGCTTGAAACTTTGGCTCAAACAAGGTGAGTACCTTACATAGTGTAAGGTAGTGGAACATCTCCAATCATAATGAAAAATATATTAATTATTTTTACTTGTTATTTTAAATATATCCATGATACTTGCAGGTATCACCTTATCAAGGATATCAATTAAGATCAAAGCTATCTAATAAATATTATTTACTGCATATTTTTTAATCAAAATGTGAAACTGTCTGATAACTTCAATTATAATAATTCTCATTAGTTTTCTCTTGGTATTTTTAGCTCTTTATGTCTGATATGTTAACAGAATCTAATGCAATCAATGTGACACCTTTCCTTTCTCTCCACAGAGCCGTGATGTTAAAACTTTCTACCATCCTGCTCCAAGATGTCTCAAACTTCTGATGGCGTTGGGGAGGAGAGCCGTGGTTTCATGGCTCCCCACACCATCAACCACATGCCTCCAGGTGTGATGCGGCAGCCAGGTAAACCTCCAAACCACCTCATGAGCAGTGGCAACCACACTCCAATGATGCCATGCCACATGGGGGGAGGTATGCCCACCAATGCCATGCCTCAGCAAGCCATGATGCACGGTGTGAATGATGGTGGTGGAGCTCCTAACCAGTTTGTGATGGGAGAAGGAGGCAATTTCAATGGAGGAATGCAACAAATGAAGGGCATGCATGGGATGCGGCCCCATGGAGTTGTTCCCCCTGACAATACTGACTACCAACAGCAAATGTTCTACCAGCAACAAATGCATCATTTTCAGCAGAGGCAAATGCAACAGCAGATGTATCAACAGGGGATGCCACAGATGAACATGGCTAGAGGTGGCATGGGTGAAGGCAATGGCCCTCAGTACCCTAACACCCCCATGACAGGGGGTGCCAACAGATCTCGCAGTACCTCTCGTTGTGAATCTGTGCGCTCAGAAGCTGGTGAGAGTACCTGCAGCACAATGAGTGCAGAGAGTCAAATGGAAGCCTCTGCTCCTTCACAGAACATGCAAGAGTCTGCTAGTCAGCTTTCTGATGGATGCCTGATGAAGAATCAAAAAATGTATCAACTCAACAAGCAGAGCCCAAGCAAGCTCCAGACTAGTGCTGACATGGCGAAGGCTGAATATGCACGTTCAGCATCAGCTAAACTGCCACAGATGAACATGATGCATGATAGTAAAATGGGAATCAAGTCAAACGATTTGTCTCAGTTTGCACAAAGAAATGCCTACCCCAACACTTCTCCCAGTGCAATGCACATGCCATGCCTCAAAGCTCCGCCCTCTCAAGCAATCAATGAGATCGTACAAGAGGTGAAGCTCCCTGAGGTCACTATGCCTAAACCCAAAGCAAAAAGAGGCTCAAGATCCAAAGCTAAGAAGGCTGCTAATGGTGCTAATCAGATGAATCCAATACCGCATGTAGAAGCAATGGCCATGCATAACAATGGACAAATGATTCCTCAAAATCCGCATATGATGATGCAAAACCCCCATATGATGCACATGCCCAATCAACATATGATGCATAGACCTCACAACTACCAACAAATGGGACAAATGATGCCCCAAGCACAGATGATGCAGATGCAAAAGATGAACCGCATGGCTGGATTTGGACCTCAACCCACCAACCAGCAGCAGATGATGCAGATGCATCACCGCATGCAACTCATGTCACAGGGAAACCACATGATGCACCCAATGCAAATGCAGCAACAGATGATGCAGAACAAACAGCAGATGATGATGATGATGCAGCAGCAGCAACATAATCCACAGATGTATCACAAGCACATGGCTATGATGCAGCCATCTAATCACAATGTGAATAGTATTAAAAGTGAACTGAAAGCGAGTGATATAAAATGTGAAGAGAAATATATTAGGAATAGTAAAGGTGATATAACTCCACCCTGTGGCACCCTAAGTGAAAACATCAAAAAAGAGGAGATGGACTCCAGTGAACCTTCTAAACATTCACCTCATGATAATGTTAGTACAGAGAGTTGTGCTCTGCCCGGTGTAAATAGTACTGTTAGTTGTGTTTCTAGTCAAAATAGTAGTGTAAGTGAAGGTTGTGGCGATACTGTGATATTTAGTAATAGCGTGGCAAGCGGTGCAATTTCTTCAGCCTCTAGTCTCACGAATAGTTCAAAGATGACCCCCTCGGTGATGACTGCGGCCCCCCTGTCTCCCCCCAAACCCCCTGGCTTGGCTATGGTGGTTGTTCCTTTTGGGTGGAGGAGGTTGGTCTCCCCCACTAACGTCCTTTACATCAGGTTAGTACAGTTATAACTCCTCTCTAATGAGTAAATGTGGCAGAATACTTTTGTTTAAAGATAGAAAGATAACTTTGTTTTGGTGCTACTTTGGTACATAAGAATATATTTAAGAACATAGATTGGTACATAAGATTCTCTCTAAATCGATATTCTATGAATGCTCTTCACCGCACTGATTCATAATTAGTGAAATTTCTTTAACATGTATATTTATTTATTTGAATTTATTTCGTATTCCTATCTTTATTGGTACATAAGAATATATATGATGACATTTGTCATCAAATGTCAATGCGAATACAAAGTAAATTTTTTATTGCTTTATTCTTTCGATATTCACATTATAAACTATTTTATAATCTAAAACTTTTGAACATTCACTGGTCTGTTCTTTTCTGAATGAAATGATCATAGTGATATCAATGAGAACACTTTTTATAATTTTCTCAATATATTTTAGGCATGAGTAAGAGACAGAGTATTTAAATGCGTTACATTTTTCAGTCCGTGTTCACCAGTGTGAGAAATAAAGCACGCGGTACGCTCTTTCTCTCGTTTGTCATTCCATTGAATAGGTAGAGTTTTTACCAAGTGCTTAGGTTGGTCTTTTGAAAGCCTTCATTGGGTTGGGGTATTAGGTTATTTTGTGCTTCTATAGGGAGTGTTACAATCCCCATTTAGAGAGTAGGCTCTTTGTGCTCGCTATAGGGAGTGGTTGCTAACATTTATTGCCACTTGGTGTTAATAGGCAACTTTTAACCTTTCCTAGTGATAGGGTAACGTATGAGTTGTCGGATGGTTCCACATTTTCGAACATATAGGAGAAAGGAAATAATTATTATTCATCTCGTTATTTTAAATTGGTATCAGTGTTACCTGCTTGTATTATGGATACCAATCTAATAATAATATATACTTTTATTTTCTGATCGAAAATGTGGAGCTGTTCGATAAGTCAGAAGTTACCCTGTATTCACTTTAGTTGAATTGTGTTAAGAATATCAATGTAAAATAGACCTAAACAACAATCCTATATCTTCTATGATCAGTTCTTTGTTTCAATATATGATATGTTGTGTTAAAACCGTAAAGAAAGTTATATGTTGATAATGAACTCCTTAATTGTATATCTCCCCACCGTAACTTTCGATCTGGGAGTACATGTATACGAGAGATATAAGCCTGTTCAAGCTGCTAACAATATCTATACCAGTAATATTTAAGATTATTTTAACTTATTCAAATTGCGGCCTTCTCTCATTTTAAAACCGAAAGTAAAATGGTTAATACTAGAAAAATGTTTAACAATAAACTAAAGATTAGAGAACATGTTCATTCACACATCTATGTCCTATTTCTCAAAGTGGTACTGTTTTTTTAACGCTAAGTGCATTCTTGCTGTAGGTTCACTTGCCTAGGCCTATTATTCCTAGCGTCACAGTTAAACCCTGTGTGGTTACTTGCCCCCATCCCTTGCCGGAATGGATATGGTGAGCCGCTTCCGGGGCATTTTCCCATACTATACCTTGTAAAAGAAACATATTTGAGTCAACTGCTCTCAGATTTAACTAAAGTTATTATTATTTAATAAAAGAATAAAAAATCTCCATTCAACAAGCCCTTATATAATTTATATGAAAGAAATTTTCGTTATCGAACAATGACATTATAGCATAGAGTATGTAAACTCGATAGCAGAGGTTGTAATGAGTTAAATAACACTATATTCCATTACATTCTAATTTAGTTAATAATATCATTTATTCAATTATCATAATTATTATTCATGCTACCAACTGGTCAAATATTTACCGCTTCTATGTGAGCGTGATAGAATAGAAGTCAATGAATGTAGGTAGGTGTATATCTTTTGTATATGAGTATACATGTCTAGCTCTTTTATTAGGAATTACAAAACAATAGCGTATATTTACTATATAGATTATATCAACTTTATTACCTGTTAATCTTGTATTTTATACCTATAGTTCTCTGTTTGGTAAGTGATAACACTATTTGTATGGTTTAAAACCTATTGTTTCAATAATATTTTCTAAAAATATAATGAATATATCGTTGATCAAATGACTGTTGCTAATGAAAAATAAGTCTTAATTTTATTGATGCTACTAAATAGTCATTGTCAATAAAAATTCTAATATTTACTAAACAAACTAAAGGTGAAAACATGTTCCTATAATAATGAAACGAATGAAGTGGTATAGAGGGTAAGTTACGAATTATCGGTCGATTTCTCATTTTCGGTCATAAAAGAAAAGACAAAATAATAATAATTATTCATATTTTATTCTATATCAATTAAAATCAAATAATAATTATTAATTATATAGTTTTTTTCTTATATAACAGAAGAAGTGAAACCGACTGATAATTCGTACCTCACCCTATACAAACAAATAAAATAACCTGTTGTAGAGTAGTGATAAAGAGTGTAACTTCAGAGAATTGCCCCCTTTGTTGCCCCCCTTCTTAGAACAGCCCCCTTACATCTTTCTTGGAAATGTCAGCACTGTGAGGTGTTTCCCCTGATTCTTAAATGACTCAATCCACTGAGTCATGGGATAGAGCACAGTAGTGACTCAATCACTGACGTATTGGATGATGTTAGCAAGGAGTATTCTAATGTGTTCAAAATCTCTTCTTAAATTCTTATCGTGTTTAACATTAACACATCCCTCTCTTTTTTCTCAGTCCGAGTGGTGCTGAACTCAGTTCCCTCTCCTCAGTGGCATCTTACCTCACATCAGAGGGCACCTGCAAGTGTGGTCTCAAATGTCCCCTCATCATCTCACAGCTCTTCTCTTTCGATGTCAAGGTCAGTAACACATCATCTCAATTGCATTATGCAACCTACTTATGGGCCGTACACACGTAGGGTTTTTTAAGTCTTTCCACCAGACTTTTTGCTAAGCTCCTCCTACTTTTTCCACGACGATATAATAATTATTTATTTTAGTTGTATACATGATACCAAATAATTATTATAACTTTTTATCTTATATTCTCGTGGAAAAAGTAGGAGGAGCTTAGCAAACAGTCTGGTGGAAGACTTAAAAAAAACCCTGCGTGTGTACAGCCTTTAAGCTTTCAATTCCTTCCTACTTTGTTCTTAGTGTCTTCCATACAACTAAATACACTTATTAATGCAGTTTTCTATAAAATCTTATTTTCAATACAGTATAACTCCTCTGTAATTGAAATCCTGTATAGCGAATGTAGACTCCTGAGTAATGAACTACCCTCTAAAGTGAACAAATAGTGTTTAGATTGCCATCCATGAAAAGCCATCGGTTTTTAGAAAATGACAGACGACTAAAAGAAATTGTTTCACTATTCAGGGTAGTTCATCATTCATGACTCTACATTCGCAATAGAGCAGTACTACTGTATGCTAATTCTCAGCAAGTAAGTACCTACAACAGTGATAACAAACAGGCAATAAAAGTAACCATTACGAGTTATAGAGTGAGTTAGTCACACTGCAACACCTGTACACTGTGTACAGGTGCACATCTGTATACAGAGGAATGTATTTCATTTGGTTGAGACAGGTCTTAGTGGTATTACTCTATAGAAAAATATAATAATAGAAATTACTGAAACCTAACTGTTGAATATATAAATTTAAATATATTGAGCAGCCAGATTTAAAAAAAAAATTAGGAATTCTGTTGAAGTAGAAGTTTCTGTAGAAGTTCTTGTTCAATAATGAAAATTGATTGCAAACGCAAATCCTTTTTTATTTTATTTTAAATGCCATCTCTGCTACATTACTGCAAACTGATGCAAGTTCAAACTATCTATAAACTCCATTAAACTTCACCAATTGATATTACACTCCCATGTTTTCTGACGAAATGATCGTTATGGCAATGTGAACGGTGATGAGTACTAACCCCATGGACCTTCTGTTCGATTGTTTTCACAGGGGGTCAAAGTGCACAATTATCCTGTAAACAGTCGTGTGAAACACCTAAAATTACCCGTACAATTATTGGCATCTCAAAAGTTATGTACTCTCTATATTGAATTAAGTTGAAATCTGATAATGGAGGCTATTTCAGAAATGGTATATCATATTTAGTCAAACTGATGTAAGTTCCGAGTACATTTTCGATCTCATTGAAAAGTATATAATAATTATAATTTATTTAGTTTTTTTTAATTGGTATCCAGGATACCTGCATGTATCTTGGATACCAATTACAAATGAAAGTTAATAACAATCGGTTATGGTATATACTTTTTTTATATGATCGAAAATGTGTAGCAGTCCGATTACTTGGAACTTTCCCTGTATTTGCGTTATAATACGGCATTTTCATGTCATTTTACACCACAGTCATTATTATTATTACTGTGTATTGTTAAACGCTTGCGAATTCACGGCGCATGCAATAAAAAGTCGTTAATGTCTCATCCATGCGATTTTATTGCAAGCAATAACTATTTATTACTTGGTTAGAAATTAGAGCATTTTCTAACTAGTATCACATACATGGAAATAAACTATACAAAACATGTTAATTCTGACACGTTCAAACATGTTCATTCTGACACGTTCAAACATGTTCATTCTGACACGCTCAAACATGTTCATTCTGACACGCTCAAACATGTTCATTCTGACACGTTCAAACATGTTCATTCTGACACGTTCAAACATGTTCATTCTGACACGCTCAAACATGTTAATTCTGACACGCTCAAACATGTTAATTCTGACACGTTCAAACATGTTCATTCTGACACGTTCAAACATGTTCATTCTGACACGTTCAAACATGTTCATTCTGACACGTTCAAACATGTTCATTCTGACACGTTCAAACATGTTCATTCTGACACGTTCAAACATGTTCATTCTGACACGTTCAAACATGTTCATTCTGACACGTTCAAACATGTTCATTCTGACACGTTCAAACATGTTCATTCTGACACGTTCAAACATGTTCATTCTGACGCGTTCAAACATGTTCATTCTGACACGCTCAAACATGTTCATTCTGACACGTTCAAACATGTTCATTCTGACACGCTCAAACATGTTCATTCTGACACGTTCAATAACACATATATCATACCGGTGATATAGATACATATACCGATTAATCAGGAATATGCCTCAAAACTGTCTTTGTCACAATTAAGCTAAGAATACATTCTTTGGAAATAAAGAGGTTATTTAAAAATAATTGGTTTCGGTTTGAGTTTATTTGAAAGGATTGACCAAAATGTTGTAATGTGCACAGCAGTAGTTAATAACTATAGGGTGAGTTACGAATTATAGGTCAGTTTCACATCTTTGATCATATATGAAAAAACAATATAATACCAATTAAAATATTATAATTATTATTATATTTTTTATCGGATTATATAACAGGTGTGAAATCGACCGATAATTCGTAACTTAACCTACCCTTGTATTGATATATTTGAGGTGTACGGAATTAAGCCTTCCAGACATGGGACACTCTTTTTTTTCTCAATCTCTAAACACTACCCAATTACTGAACACTACTCAATTACCGAACACTACCAAAATCACGGTACTTTCTCCATTTACCGAAACACTGCCCAATTACCGATAATCACTTAATAATTTACCTTCATAGGGGGGGGGGGGTCCTATTTACACCCATTTATTTAATGACTCATTCTCCCTCCACAGGTGACGCACAGGCCCACTCTACCCTCTGAACTGTGCAGTGCAGAAGCAATGACCTGCTCACACAGAAGAAAACTGGCGACAGCCTTCAATAAGCACATAGCCAGTACCAGGGGCCCTCAGCTGGCTAACATGTTACAGGGAGTCACGCTAGCTGCAAAGGACAGCACTCAGTCTACTGTGCCAGCAACATCCAGTAGTGCATCTCATGAACACAGTCAAACATCGCCCAACAGCGTGGTTACTTGCAGTGCGCCATCGTCTGTTTCGTGCAGTGCGCCATCGTCTGTATCTTGCAGTGCGCCATCGTCTGTTTCTTGCAGTGCGCCATCGTTTGTATCGTGCAGTGCGCCATCATCTGTATCGTGCAGTGCGCCATCGTCTGTATCGTGCAGTGCGCCATCGTCTGTATCGTGCAGTGCGCCATCGTCTGTATCGTGCAGTGCGCCATCGTCTGTATCGTGCAGTGTGCCATCGTCTGTATCGTGCAGTGCGCCATCGTCTGTATCGTGCAGTGCACCATCGTCTGTATCGTGCAGTGCGCCATCGTCTGTATCGTGCAGTGCGCCATCGTCTGTATCGTGCAGTGCGCCATCATCTGTTTCGTGTAATGTGCCATCGTCTGTTTCGTGCAGGGCGCCACAATCAATATCGTGTAGTGCGCCACAATCTGTTTTGTGTAGTTCGCCACAATCTGTTTCGTGTAGTGCGCCAAAATCTGTTTCGTGTAGTGCGCCACAATCTGTTTTGTGTAGTTCGCCACGATCTGTTTCGTGTAGTGCGCCACAATCTGTTTCGTGTAGTGCGCCACAATCACAATCTGTTTCGTGTAGTGCACTACAATCTGTTTCGTGTAGTGCGCCACAATCTGTTTCGTGTAGTGCGCCACAATCACAATCTGTTTCGTGTAGTGCGGCTCAGTCTGCCACGTGTAGTGTGCCACAATCTGTTTATTATAGTGCGCCACAATCTGTTTATTATAGTGCGCCACAGTCTATATCGTGTAGTGCACCACAATCTGTATATTACAGTGCGCCACAGTCTATCACGTGTAGTGCTCCACAATCTGTATCTTACAGTGCGTCACAATCTGTTTCGTGTAGTGCGCCACAGACTGTCACGTGCAGTACGCAACAGTCTGTTTCATTTAGTGCGCCACAAAGTATGTCTGAATCTATATACAATAATACTGCACCAAGTAGCGCGCCATCTAATTCTTCAAATAATACACATGGTAATGTGCCATTTAGTGAATCTGAAAATGTGCCATGCAGCCCCAAGTCCCTGTCACATGTTGCGTCTTTATCCATGAGTTATAGTGCGCCACAGTCTTCTTCAATGAGTGACGCAGTTACTTGGTCATCACAGTTCAAAGCTTCCCAAAATATGCCTCATAGTGCGCCGCAACCTTCACCATATAATGCGCCTCTACCTTCTCCTTGTAGTGCGTCACAACCGTCACCATATAATGCGCCACAACCTTCTCCATGTAGTGCGCCACAATCTACGTCATATAACACGCCACAACCGTCACCATGTAGTGTGGTGCAATCTACGTCATATAGTGCACCAAAACCTTCTCCATCCTGTGCGCCCCAATCTTCACCATATAGTGCGCCACAACCTTCACCATATAGTGCGCCACAACCTTCACCATATAATGCGCCACAACCTTCACCATATAATGCGCCACAACCTTCACCATATAATGCGCCACAACCTTCACCATATAATGCGCCACAACCTTCACCATGTAGTGCGCCACAATCTACCAAAATCAATTCTAGTTCTACTGCGTCATCTTCAGCGCCATGCAGTGTCTCTAATTCTGATTCCCAAAACGCGTTCCAATCTGCACCTTCGCCATCCTCTGCGCCAGGCAGTTTGAGTGCGCCATGCAACTCCTCTCACAATCAATCGGAGTGTATGTCAACAACTGGTGAGTACATATTGCCAAATCATTAATCATTTACAATTATCTTCTTATTTGAGGGGAGCATATAGCAAAAAAAATTAGAAAGAACTTCATAAATGAGTTCTTTATATTTTAGTCTACCATGAAAATAAATTTCAGCCGTTTTCTATGATTTTTTCTTTTCACGGGCGACTCGTATCTATTTTTATTTAGTGTCTCTAACAGTCTTTTTATTTACAGTCCGTAGCCGAAATTTTGTTATGATATGTAAAATTGAATTCTAAGAAACTTTTATTCATGACATTTTTTCGATAAAATTAATATTTAAAATTATATAGACATTATTTTCGAAGTTCAATTTTATTTATGTATTATTTTTTCACAACTTTTTTAATTTCGGTTCAATTTCATTGTTCTCTGCCTCGAGTTGCAGGTAATATTAGTGTGAATCAGAACATTTTTATATACATTTTTCTATGATGTCACACATTTCAAATTAACCTAAAACTAATTTTTTGACAATTTTTGGATTTTTTGTCTTTGAATTCTTTAATGTTGAAATTTGTAATTCACCTGTGATTAAAATAAAAGCACATTCCTGATGCATAAGCTGCTGCAAACTACATCAAAAATCATTGAAAAAAATTAAAGCAGTCTAATAGAAATTTCCTTACGGAAGGACTCAACTTATAACTGTGTTTTCTCTCTACAAATTACTTACCTATTTTCTTATATATTTTATAACTCTTACTTTTTTTCTCAATTTTTATGAAGTTTGCAGCAGTTAATTCTTGTGAAATGTGCCTTTATTTGAATAGGAGCAGAATTTCAAATGATAAAAAAATGGTCAAAATAACACTAAAAAAAAGTGGTTATTTTCGAATATCTGATATCCTAAAATAAATTCTATAAAGTACTTACAATTAAATCGTTCGCACTGATATTATCTACAATTTTGAGACCAAGAACAATCGAAATGATCTAAAACTCAAAAAAGTAGAGTTTGAATGAAATAAAACCTCAATATTCATTTCACTGGAAAGGAATGTCACAACCAATAGTTTTTAGAATTCAAATTCACGTATGTCAAAATTTCAGAAACAATACGTTTCCCTTAGCACCAGAACTACCTAGCAGTCAATTTGACTGGTTTTTACTTTTCAAACATTTGTATCTCATTAATTATTATCGGTAGATACTTAATATTTTTTATTGTTAGTATAACGACAGTCATTTTAACTCGTTAAATTTAATTATTACTATGGTAGCTGCAGGTATCGTTAATAATATTCTGTGAGAACTTGAAGCTACAGTTGTGAAAATTAGGTGCATACGAACCTAGAAATAGTTTCTGTAGTTAGTTGTTTTTGAGGTTATTACCTTCGCAAAACTGCGGAAGGTTATGTTTCGATCGGATTTAATTAAATCAATTTATTTTTATTCAACCAAATTCCCTGAAGTTTGGTGGGACGATTATTCACTATCCACAAACGATTTAATTAGATTTTGGGAGCGATCGGGTCAAAGGTCAAGGTCATTAATAACTCAACAAGAAGAAAAAATGTAGCGACAGCGAAGATATGCGCTCTACGAATGCCCGTTCTAGGTAGCAACTGTATTTAAGATATTATTTTCGCATTAAATATTATTGTTTGGTTATTTACTTATACCCGGTAAGAAACCTATTAACGCTGCTTCTATAAAGCAGTCCTGTCATCTGTTGGATAATTTACCAATCTTACAAACTCGTTCAAACTAATTAAGATTAAAAATAGATAAAGAACATTCGGATGAACTAATAGAAATTTCCAGTTGAGCTGTCAATTAAATCTGAGGATAAAGAATAATTGGACTGGTCAACAATTTCGATCGTGTAAGAAAAAAATATAAATTGATAAAAAAAAAATTTTTTATCTTATAGGACCATAGGGTAAGCTACGAATTATCGGTCAGTTCCAAATTTCGATAGTTTTCTATTATATGACCGAAGATGCGACTGGCTGATAATTCGTAAGTGAATTGCAATAGTTGATTCGTTCGTTTAACTTCTTTTTAGTTATTGCAGACAGACAATGGCAATAAATATATGTGCCATAGAGAACAGTAGCCGTTAGATTGGAGAGCCTCCAGCCATTTAAACACCTACCTCTCTTTACTTGCTACCCTAATGCTAACCCTAGCTACACCTTTGGCAACCCAGGCACTGCACAGTTAATTTATTCACCACATTTTCAGATATTAAACAATGTGAGTAATATAGATATATTTGTCCCAATGTCTGCATTATGGACCCTAAGGTTGCTGTCTATAATTACATATTTTCGTAAATCTTAGTGCCACCTAAAGTCTCTATCGTCCTGCTAATATATTCTAAACTGCTGGTGATTAAAACTTCCATAATGTTAGCATTATTATTAAACAAGGAAATAGTTCATATCAAATTTAAAAAAGGTCAATCTGTCTATCATAACTGCGTCCTTCGCATAACGTCTTATATTCAATTCACTTTACTTTTTGAACGAGTGTTCGTCAGTTTAGTGAATGTATTATTAATATTATCTGTAAAACAAACGATATTTTTATTTTCTGATATTATGTAATTAGTACCGTGTGAGAAATACTGCATATCACCATTCACCCCATTACTTCTCGTGCAAATCAATATAATTGTACGCTACAGTCAAGGAGTCTACACTATATGGCTAATTTCTGTTAATTGGGCTATTGCATTATGCCCCCCATACCCCCCTCTCCCCCCTACCTTTGTCCTCGGTTTCAAGGCCCAGTAAGGGGTGGATGACTTACTCCAGTCACTACTGCCTACTGCATATCTCGCATCTCTTGCCTCGCATTATTAATATCTCTCTCCATATCATCCATCTCTCATCTCTTGTCTCGAATTATTTATATATATCTCTCTCTCCATATCATCTCTGCCTCGCATTATTGATATCTCGAGGCGATGGTATAGCGTCAGACAGCTTTCATTTAACCTAATAAAATGTTTTAATTTGTTTAAAGAGTGTTAGTTTTGCTGTGTCATGCTCACAACAATGGTGTGTCTAACCTAGATCTACCTGTCGAAGATATTGTTTATTTCTAGTGCACAATGCAATAGATTTGATAAGTTCGTGCTGGCGTTTATACGCTAGCGAGTGAGAGCATAGTTAGCTGGTATGTACGTGCATTGTATTGAAGCTAATATGTATTGGGGTAATTAATTGCATTGTTCTGTAGGTATTAGTGGATACGTCTGAAGCCATTCTTAAAGTATCGTAGATACGCATCTCGCTGTATGTACATGAGGAATCATAGATACGGTCCTTTCCGTTCTTAAAGTATCGTAGATACGTAACTTTCCGTTCATAAGGTATCATAGATACGCATCTTTCCGTTCATAAGGTATCTTAAATACGGTCCTTTCCGTTCATAAGGTATCTTAGATACATAACTTTCCGTTCATAAGGTATCTTAGATACATAACTTTCCGTTCATAAGGTATCATAGATACGCATCTTTCCGTTCTTTCGGTATCATAGATACGCATCTTTCCGTTCTTTAGGTATCATAGATACTGATCTCCCCCATATTATGGTATCCATTAAATGGTGTCCATACATTCCTAAGGTATATATGTACATACGCTTCTCATCGACTAATTCTATTTGTTTTTTAGCACTATGACCTTTAGATATCAGGTAATTGTTGCCTCTGAATTAATTACTTACTAGGCGTGTTCTGGTGATGAATGTACTTTGCTAGGTCTGTACAAAGGCATTGATTGACTCTATTAGCTAAGAGTACTGCAGGTGAATGTATTCTTATTATTAATGAAACTTACTGTGTTCTTTCAGTGGAATTGACTTGTATGTACTATTGTGATATAAAGTACCTCTCCACTAACAATAAATCTAAAGGGTGTTTCATCAACATTTTTTTCTAATACTTTTTGCTCTACAATTTGTAGTTGTTCAATGAACTTTTGTTTTATATTTTGTTACACTTTTTATAAAGTTCAACATGTAAATCAAATGTAGCTATCTATTAATTATATGTTGCATTATTTATTAATGTTACTGTACATTCTTTATTAATGATACTGTACATTATTTATTAATTATAATTGGCATGTTGCAGTAACTTCTTTTGGACGATTGCTCTGTGTTTTTTGTTCTATCTTTTTTATTATTTGTTTAACCATTTGGTAATTCCCTGTTTGGTTACCATGGGTTGTTTAGTGGTTAATGTTTTGGTTGAACTTACTGCAGAGTAATTAAATCTTCTTCGTTTGTGTTTATATTGTTCAAGAGTGCCTCACAATGACTGAAAATTAATCTTAGTTGTAGCAACTGAAATTTTGTCAAATGACTACCAAGTGATCCACTGCGTGGGTCAAATGACTACCAAGTGATCCACTGTGTGGATCTAATGACTACCAAGTGATCCACTGTGTGGGTCAAATGACTACCAAGTGATCCACTGTGTGGGTCAAATGACTACCAAGTGATCCACTGTGTGGGTCAAATGTTCCGATAATTGCCAGTGATGGTTCATAACTTCAAATACATCACTTCAAGTACATCACTAATGCTTTATTGCTTCCAATCGTGACAGTAAAATGTGAGGTGTGAGACACCAGATGGTGACTGGTAACGTAACGCACTGACCTGTGACACAGGGGGTCAACTTTTCACACTCTCATCGATAGCGTTAAAATACAGAGGAAAATATTATAAGGGAATAGATATATAGTTTAAATTATTCATTTTATTTATTTCATAAGGCACGCATTTACCATATGATATGTTATAATTGTAAATATATTATTGTAGTATAATTATAAATTTATTGATATGTTATACTTATAAATATAATAATCAAAAATATATTTATATGTTGTTACTATAAAAACAGCTCGATAAGGTATCCACAGCCTTAGTTATTGTGGTGCTTGTGTTAACAAAGAATTTATTATGTAATAAGATTGGTTAGTTAATGGTTAACAGTCCCCCCCCCCCCCCATCGATTAGTGCTCTATGACTTGGTTTTCCTGTGATTAGTTAATGTTTATGATGTTAGAGTCACATGGAGGTGTTTAAAGGGGGGGGGGGGTTATCGTTTTTACCCCTCGGTGTACGTCACTTTTAACGACTATGATATATAGTTATACGTACCATCTATATTTAACAACTGGGTAAAATAGGTAAACATTGCTACTCTTTGCTTTGTATATCTATTATCAAGAGGTTATTTAAACTTTATTGTTTTATCATGTTTCAAGCTTCCGAATATTTTCACTTTTGGAATATTTCAAGCTTTGTACATTTAGCAATGCCAATATGTGCTGTTGATATCGAGAAAATGACTAGTGTACTTCACTGCCAATCAATTACATTTCAACGTTATCACCGGTAACACATTTCACTATCTGTGTACGTGATAAGGGACTAAAGTAGTAAGGTGAGGAGTAGCACTGTAGTCACTGTGCAGTCACAGTATTCATTGTACAGTCACTGTGTACATTGCACAGTCACTGTGTCCATTGTACAGTCACTGTGTCCATTGTACAGTCACTGTGTCCATTGTACTGTCACTGTGTGTATTGTACAGTCACTGTGTACATTGTACAGTCACTGTGTCCATTGTACAGTCACTGTGTACATTGTACAGTCACTGTGTCCATTGTACAGTCACTGTGTACATTGTACAGTCACTGTGTCCATTGTACAGTCACTGTGTCCATTTTACAGTCACAAAGTACATTGCACAGTCACTGTGTCCATTGTACAGTCACTGTGTCCATTGTATAGTCACTGTGTCCATTGTACAGTCACTGTGTACATTGTACAGTCACTGTGTCCATTGTACAGTCACTGTGTCCATTGTACAGTCACTGTGTCCATTGTACAGTCACTGTGTCCATTGTACAGTCACTGTGTACATTGTACAGTCACTGTGTCCATTGTACAGTCACTGTGTCCATTGTACAGTCACTGTGTCCATTGTACAGTCACTGTGTCCATTGTACAGTCACTGTGTCCATTGTACAGTCACTGTGTCCATTGTACAGTCACTGCAGTCACTCACTGTACATCAATATAGTTACTTAAGAGTCTCGCTATTAATAACGCTGCTTTATTTAATTGTAACACTCAAGTGTGTTCTCTATTAGAGTCGTGTGATACTGTTTGTAACACTCTGTGTATTACTGTTTGTAACACTCGGTGTGTTTTCTATCGGAGGTTATAGTGTTCCAACCGTGTGTTACTATTTTATTAGTCAATGGGTATGTCAAAAAAGTGTCGATACCCCTATTCATTTTGCTATCAGTTAGTGACTCTTTCTATCGGTAACAAAAATAAAGACAATACTATTAGCACTAGGTAATGCTTTAGTATGCAAAGCACGTGGTGTGTTGGTTTGTTGTTAACGTGCTGAAACACTCTAGTCATTCTTGCTATCTCGTGTTCCATACCAGTGAGTAGAATAGTCTGTCTAATGTCTATCATAAATGTCTATGATATACTGGCTAATGTCTATTGCAGTCAAGGAGAGGGGGGGGGGCATTATCAGCTGCACTGCCAAGCTAACATATGCTCAGGTATCATTGAGTTGTAATTAGGCTGATAATGCTCTGCCTAATCGTCACTAATTCAACATCCTGACCTGTAGCAGCAGTCAATTGACTGTAGTATGGAGTAGTTAGGAGACTATTAACTTGCCTGGTTATCGCACCACTGCCACTAGTCTCTATTCTGGTTACCATTACATAATGTAATTACAGCTAATGGGGCCATTGTAGGTAGTGATGCAGTAGCATGGATATGGTGTTCTATTGTTACACTGTACCATGGATGCAATATTGTAATGGTATATCCATACTTACTCAATCTTGACCACTAGAGTGAGATCCAAATTATCGGTCATTTCCACATCTTCAGTCATAAAAGAAAAAACGATTTAATAAATTATTTTACTCAACCAATCTTTTTTTTTTCTTCCGAAGATGTGGAACATGTCCGAAGATGTGAAACTGACCTATAATTCGGAATGTATTGCTCAAAATCAGAGGCAGATATCCGTTTCTATTTGTCTCTTCTCTAATGGTAATTGTAGCAAGCCAAACCACAGCAAGCCTCCCTCCCACCATATCATAATAACACCTAGCGCTGTGTTTACTAAAATAGGGTGCATTAATTGCAGGAAATTGGGTCGCTTTGCAGCTGTGGTCTGGCGGAACAGTTTAACGCGCAAACTTACTAATTTAATAGACACAATATAACTGCATCATTATTTACATGTGAAAGTAGCAGTAATGTACTGTAAATGTGTAAATGAGTGTTAAACATATAGACATATTTAGCTTGTTGACATGCGAAAGTTTTTAATGATAATAGCCTATATTTCACTGGTCAACTGAAAGTTTAAAATAGAATATCAAATGAATTACAAATAATTTCTTTCAATGATAGTATAGGGAAAGTTTTGACTGTTCTACATTTTCGATTAGATAATGAAAAGTATATAATTATTATTTTAATGATCATATTCTTTTTCTTATATGATCGTAAATATGAAACCATACAATAACTCATAACTACCTACAGGTCACTGCAGGCTACCCCCCCCCCCCCTCCCTTCCCCTATTCCATAAGTAACATATCCCACAGAGGGGGGGGGGGGGGGTGAGAGGAAATGTAGTAATTTCCTCTTTATCATTTTGATGGTAATTGTTTCCTATGAGAGAACTGAGGTGTGTTATCAATAACTCTGTCTCCTGTGCTAATGTCTATTGTTAGTATTGTAGTTAGGGTGAGTTACGATTTATCGATTAGTTCCACATTTTCGGTCATGTAAGAAAAAACGATGTAATTATAATTTTTATTAGTAAAGTAATAAGTAGCTAATTAAAGTTAATTAAAATAAAATAAACAATAGTGATTATAAAACTAAAAAATGTATCATTATATAGTTTTTTTTGTATGACTGAAGATGTGGAACTTACCGATAATTCGTAACTTATATAGTAATTAATAGAGTTGTGACAATATGCTTTTAAAATCATAGATCCCGAGAATACTATAGACAGAGGAATTAAAAAGTATTGAATCGTTCTAAACCAGCGGTATATAGTATTCTACACCACTTCATTTCGTCTATGGTGTTCCTATTTTCTATGATTTTACTAAGCATATTGTCACAACCCTACACTAAATATTATTTAAATATTGTATTGGTATTATTCATCAGTGCAAGTTGTTCACACATTTATGTTTTAACGCTTAACACACGAATGGTGTAAAGTATCGATATTTTATTTACCTTCATTGCCCACTTTTACAGTGGCACTCCTTCATAATGACTCTCATATTTGCGAAGGTTAAACACTATGTATTTTATGTGTAACGTCACTAGATGGTGTGAAAAAGTGTTTCAATTGGTGGAATTTCTTCAAAAACCCTGCGTGTGTACGGCCCTTTACACCTAATAAGTTTGTCTTCAGTTTTTGAGTGAAGTACCAACAGAGCACTTTTGCCTCTACTATCCATATTAGTCTGATACTACTGTGTTCTCAATACTCAATAGTACCAATAATTGTGTTTTAATGAGTTCTGAAATAGCACTTCGTATTCTCAATACATTGTAATTTAATTATGAACATTCGTATTCAAGCTAGCAGCTTGTGTCGTTTTTTACCCTAATTTCTGAGCGAGATGGACTATATATTTTACTATATAAATCACATGTCTTTATTATACGCTAGCTGTCCATGAAATAGCATTGGCAGATAGAAAATTATAGCGGTGTTATATAAGATTAGAGGGAATACTTAACCTTATGGCCGACCATACCTTTTTATTTAGGTGACTGTTGCTTTTCACCGTAAGAGGGTAAATCTTCACCGTAAGAGGGTAAATCTTCACCGTAAGAGGGTAAATCTTCACTGTAAGAGGGTAGATTTTATCTACCTGTTGCTCATTAGTGTCATTAGTTTTCCCCTGTACGTCAATCTCTCTAGAAGTTTAAGTAGGGTAAGTTCCTAGTTATCGGATGGCTGCACATGTTCGATCATATAAGAATAATAAATTATTTATTTTTAAGACACGGACCATTTGTGGATTGTTAAGCTACCCCAATATCAATACTATTGAAAACCTAACTCGAAATTACACTAGTTCTTGTATAATATTCTTAACTTGTTCGAAACTTTGAAGCAGTCCGATAAATCAGAACTTACCCTCTTAACAAATTTACTGCTTTTTAATAGCGATGTATTGGCAGTGTAAAGCATTGTTAGTATTCGTTAATCATGCTTTTTATTAATAGAAAATTGATACACACCAATTTTAAATCTAAAAGGTACTCCACACTAACGATAATATATTTGATAGTGCTTTAGCTATCTCTTTCTTAAAGGTAGTACAAATTATTACTTATTCATCTGAAATTGCTTGGGTTGTTAACAGTTCATATCCAATACTCTTCAAATAACCTTAGAGTTAAAAAATTATTTGTTAACTCTTTCATATCAGCATAGTTCTCCTTTTAACTTTCCCCCTTTGATTCTATTTGTGTAACACCAATCCATAGACTAACCAGGAAGCTTTCGGTAGCCTCATTGTCTCCTAACAACTGTGGCACTACCTGTACTATGTAAGATGATTCTGTTAACCCCTTTATTGAGGAACTTTATGCTATTTATTTCATAGATCTAAACAAAATGTGGAATTTGATAATCCATATAGATCTTGGTAATATTTTTTTATTCCGTATATGTAGGGATATGTATGGATTTTATTTAATGTATCGGAAATTTTAAGGAACTAGCTATCAAGTAATCAGGTAGCTAAATTTTTTTAATCTGATTTAACATCTTCAATTGTGATCTCTGTGTTCATCATTCTCATTTACTATTTATTCGTTTTATTCTATACATTGGATCATATGTATTGATATGACGTACAATTGTGCATAACCATAGTATTTGACAACAAAGTGCCACATATCCATGTGCATTAGTTTTACAATAGCATACATACATACATTCATTCTCTATTCATTGTACCCTAATTCATTCATTCATAATCTGTATTCATTGTACCCTAATTCATTCATTCTCTTTACACACTGTTCCCTAATTCATTGCTATCACCTCTAATTACTTCCTAGTATCTGTTACACATTGTTAAGTACCCACCTTGACTATATATATACTGCCTACTTACCTCTGCCCCCTTTCTAAAGCCCCCCACCCCCTTCTATCTCCTTTTTAATACCCCCATATTGTTTTTCTCCTTCCTTTCTTTTATCATTGAAATGGTTTATCATCTCGTGCAATTACACTTTTCTAAGCTGCTTTCAAATCAGATATTACATCTTTCAGTATTTTCTGAGAGATGTGTTATTTATCAGTATATTCTGATATTATGGTAATTACGTGCGAAGTAGTAGGGAGGACATGTGGAAAACAGAGTGTTTCTCTGTAACTCTCTCGACCAGAGAAAGTTGGGTACTTTTGACCTAAGAAATTGACCCATATCGCCATGCCTTGGGCTAAGGTACGCAGCCCCTATGCCTTATGCACCTAAAGGACACATTTAGTGTCTAAGCGAAGTTATGATTTATTGGTCAGTTCCACATCTTCGGTCATATAAGAAAAAACAATATGATAGTTATTGTTATTTAATTCGTTCAATATATTTATTATTTAAAATATAAATTAATTAAACATTTTTTCTTATGTGGCCGAAGATGTGGAACCAACTGATAATTCATAGCTTACTCTACCTCTCTTTCGGTAGACTCTTTTCTAATGCTAATGGTTTTTATGTTCCCACTTCCCTGTAGTTATGAGGATATTAAGTATGTAAATTGGTACTCAGGACTTCTGGTACACTCTGTATTATATCTTGATAATAGGTATATTTTGTATTAAAATCTTTACTGTTACAAAATGAGGCGTTGTTCCTACATTACCACAGGTTTGAAATGTGAAAAAGTGTTGCTAAGCGCATTACAGTATGACATATGGTGTGACATGTGTTATTCTATAGGTACACTCTTTGGTTTGTGTAAAGGTTTGTGTTTTTCTCATCACTCTTTAATATTTTTAGACCATTTTATAGTTTAATTCTGAGGGAAGTTACTAAACTCCCAATGTTTCTATTATCCATTTATTTACATCGTTTGATAATATATGCCAATAAGAAATTATTTAAAGACTATAATGAAAACAGAATAAAAATAAATAAAAACATTCCACTATCTAACTAACACATTGTCTGAATGAAGCCACTAATAAAGAAATGGATACTTAGTAACTACACTAGAGCATTTCAATGAAACAGTAGAACATTAAAATTAGTTTACCGGATTAAATGTTTCTTCACTTGATGTTTGAAAAGTTTATACGTTGTACTAATTTCGAGAGGCAGTGAATTTCACACCAAAATTGATTGGTAGAAGAAGTTCTTTTGTGAAATTGATTTTGTGACTATTGGCATATTAAATTTGTCAAATTCTCTGAATCTTGTAAGGTGATTATGATTGGGGATTAATTGAATTATGAGTTTAACTTATTAAACTTATTATGAGTTTAACTCATTGAAAACCTCTAAACACTTAATTCACTGATTTTGTATCCCATAGAATGAATTGCAGAATTATGTATATCATTTCTCATACCCTCACTCTATAGACTCGTATTTATCCTCAGTGCCCTCGTTTCCCTCTCTTTATCATGCTGTATCTAATATCGTGGTGGGGTCAGTGGGGGGGGGGGTGCAATCACAAAGAAACGAGAGGACAAAGATTCCAAGGAGGGTACGATGGACGGGGGAGGGGGTATTCAAGGCTTGCTTACCACTCATTCAAATAGTCTTAAGCAAAACACTTTATTTCAGCTTTAGTTTCTTTATTCGTGATAGTCCTAACCCTTGAACTAATACATTCATAACATAGATACTTAATAGTAACTGGTAAAGTACCATTTATTTCTAGTTCTAACTGATAAAATATGAAGATGTTTGTAGCATTTATTTATTTCTCGTACATCCGTCATTGCGTCAGTGTTGACAGTTGCAGTGACATGAAGAGGTCAGGCAGTTTATTGATTGTCCTCTAAAGATCCAAATAGTCTTGCTTAGTTGCCTCTTCCGTGAAAAGAGATGCCTGCCTGTACGTACACCTACACTCTTGGCTAGTGAACAGGCGTGCATTCCCTGGCGTTATTGTCATTTTGAGTGGAGGTCCCTCAGATTCAGGATTAATAGAGTAAATGACTTAACGCTCTCACGAATTTGCAATTAAGTTATATCGAGTTTCTTTAAAAAATCTAAATTCCGTTGTGTCACGCATGCTGTCTACCGTGGCGCGCACTCTGCTCCTGTGTCGTGTATTCTGTCCTTCGTGGCGTGCACTCATCCCCGTCCCGTGCACACAACTCTTTGTCGTGCACACATATCTATTCTCTTTGTCGTTTACACATCTCTGTCATGCACACATCTCTTTGTCGTGCACACATTTCTTTGCCGTGCACTCATCCCTTGTCACGTATTCTGTCCCCCGCGTCGCGTATTCTGTCCCCTGCGTCGCATATTCTGTCCCCTACGTCGCATATTCTGTCCCCTACGTCGCATATTCTGTCCCCCGCGTCGCGTATTCTGTCCCCCGCGTCGCGTATTCGGTCCCTCCGCGTCGCGTATTCAGTCTCCCCGCGTCGCGTATTTTGTCCCCCCGCGTCGCGTATTTTGTCCCCCTGCGTCGCGTATTTTGTCCCCCTGCGTCGCGTATTCTGTCCCCCTGCGTCGCGTATTCTGTCCCCCTGCGTCGCGTATTCTGTCCCCCTGCGTCGCGTATTCTGTCCCCCTGCGTCGCGTATTCTGTCCCCCTGCGTCGCGTATTCTGTCCCCCTGCGTCGCGTATTCTGTCCCCCTGCATCGCGTATTTTGTCCCCCTGCGTCGCGTATTTTGTCCCCCGCGTCGCGTAATCTGTCCCCCTGCGTCGCGTATTTTGTCCCCCGCGTCGCGTATTTTGTCCCCCGCGTCGCGTATTTTGTCCCCCCGCGTTGCGTATTCTGTCCCCCGCGTCGCGTATTCTGTCCCCCGCGTCGCGTATTCTGTCCCCCGCATCGCGTATTCTGTCCCCCGCGTCACGTATGCTGTCCCCCGCGTCACACATTCTATCTGAAGAGGTCTAAAACTCTATTTTAAAACATAATTTTATTTTATTTACTTTTACTGTTCCCGTGTCGCATACTCTGCTTCCGTGCCAAGTACTCTGCACCCGTGCCATACTCTCTTGTTTCTGGGTCGTGCTCTATGCACCCGTGCCATGGACTCTGCAAACGTGTCGCACACTTTGTACCCGTTTCATGCACTCTGTTTCCGGGCTGTGCACTCTGTTTCCGGGCTGTGCACTCTGTTTCCGGGCTGTGCACTCTGTTTCCGGGCTGTGCACTCTGTTTCCGGGCTGTGCACTCTGTTTCCGGGCTGTGCACTCTGTTTTCGGGTTGTGCACTCTGTTTTCGGGTTGTGCACTCTGTTTTCGGGTTGTGCACTCTGTTTTCGGGTTGTGCACTCTGTTTCTAGGTTGTGCACTCTGTTTCCGGGTAGTGCACTTTGTTTCTGGGTCGTTCACTCTGCACCCATGTCATGCACTCTGTTTCCGGGTCGCGCACTTTGCACCCGAGTCATAGACTCTCTTCCATATCGTGTCTTCTGTCTCATTGAAATCCAATGCAGTGAGCTTTTGGCTGTTTGCCCAATGCCCCTTCCCCCCTCTTACTTATCCCCACGTGTCTTTCTCTGTATTCAGACTATTCTCTCGAGATAAAGAACCAGTTCAGTCTATTGCTCCCATGTTACTGGGATAAAAACTCTGACAGGAACTGTCTATCTTTTTTATAGCCAATAACTTCTATATTATGTTCTATCACAATCGAAACTAATTATTCTTTTTTTATCATTCCAGATTCACCGTCTGAAAAAGTCCTACCCAATTTGACTCCAAACTGTTCAGAAGATGGAACAAGTTGGGATGACGGTGCAAGCACCATTGACGAATGTGATCACCCCTCCAAAGTTCATGGGAGAGATGACTCGTGTGCGGCTTCTAGTGCTTCTACAGACACAGAACAAGGGGCTAGAAACACTATGACACCCAGCGATGCATTTGAAGTGTCCAAGATCCGTAGTAACTCTCTTATGAAGTCCAATAAATATCAGAAAATTGCTAATAATTCACAGATGATGACAAATGATCTACAAATGATGGCCAACAATCCACAGATGATGGCTAACAATCCACAGATGATGGCTAACAATTCACAGATGATGACCAATAATCAACAGATGATGACCAAAAATCCACAGATGATGGCCAACAATCCGCAGATGATGGCCAACAATCCGCAGATGATGGCCAACAATCCGCAGATGATGGCCAACAATCCGCAGATGATGGCCAATAATCCACAGATGATGGCCAATAACCCACAGATGATGGCCAACAACTCACAGATGATGGCCAACAATCCGCAGATGATGGCCAACAATCCGCAGATGATGGCCAACAATCCGCAGATGATGGCCAACAATCCGCAGATGATGGCCAACAATCCACAGATGATGGCCAATAATCCACAGATGATGGCCAATAATCCACAGATGATGACCAATAATCCACAGATGATGACCAATAATCCACAGATGATGACCAATAATCCACAGATGATGGCCAATAATCCACAGATGATGGCTAATTATCATTATATGATGGCAAGTAATCCACAATTTGTGAAAAATAATCCACAAATGATAGCTAATAATCCACAAGTTACGAAGAACATTCCACAATTGATAGAAAATAACTCAAAAATGGCAAATCCAAGAATATTAGCGAGTAATTCGCAAATGGCTATAAACAGTCCACATATGATGATGAACAGTCCACAAATAATGGCAAGTAATCCACAAATAATGGCAAGTAATCCACAAATGATGGCAAGTAATCCACAAATGATGGCAAGTAATCCACAAATGATGGCAAGTAATCCACAAATGATGGCAAATAATCCACAAATGATGGCTAATAATCCACAAATGATGGCTAATAATCCACAAATGATGGCTAATAATCCACAAATGATGGCTAATAATCCACAAATGATGGCTAATAATCCACAAATGATGGCTAATAATCCACAAATGATGGCTAATAATCCACAGATGATGGCTAATAATCCACAGATGATGGCAAGCAATCCACAAATGATGGCAAGCAATCCACAAATGATTGCAAATAATCCACAAATGATGGCTAATAATCCACAAATGATGGCTAATAATCCACAAATGATGGCTAATAATCCACAAATGATGGCAAATAATCCACAAATGATGGCAAATAATCCACAAATGATGGCAAATAATCCACAGTTGATGGCAAATAATCCACAGTTGATGGCAAATAATCCACAGTTGATGGCTAATAATCCACAGTTGATGGCTAATAATCCACAGATGATGGCTAATAATCCACAAATGATGGCTAATAATCCACAAATGATGGCTAATAATCCACAAATGATGGCCAACAATCCACAGATGATGGCCAACAATCCACAGATGATGGCCAACAATCCACAGATGATGGCCAACAATCCACAGATGATGACCAACAATCCGCAGATGAGATATCCTCAACAGGTAACTGTTATAGTAATAGCTCATTATTTTACAAATTAACCATTCTATAAAACGTCCATGTGCCCAAAACGTTAATGTTTCTTCTGTTTAAAATTTCAAAATATTTAAACAGCGCATAAGGTTTTTGAGAGGTTGTCTCTACCCCAAAGTTTTATCGATATAGTGCTGTGAGCATGGTTTTTTACAGATAATGTTTTAAGGATGACTATTCTCTGATTGGTCGACAAGGAGGAGGAGCAACCAACTGGGGGTGGAGCACTAAACCGTTAGTGCTCAGACCCCTTTTAGCTCCTCGCATTTAGCTATGAGTTGAATTAAATTAAATCTTAAATTGAAAGAACTTTGAAACTCTCAACATAGATAGCTGTAATTTAGTTTGTTGTACTGTTCACTTCATGATTGTTTAATGACCTCGCCTTGGGGGTTCGGAGGGTGGCATGCCTTCCGATACACTTATTGGTCAATCTCCATAGCCAGTCAATGAGTTAGTAACCTTAAAAACATTATCCTACAAAACTGAATCGGAACAATATTTTAAAACTATATTCTTAAGTGGTAGCTAGCTAGTAACTTTCTACCCTAGAGGTGCCACCTTATAACGTGCGTCTATTATAGTTATAGTGTTGGGGTAACACGAACATGGGTTGTTGTCGTTGTTTCTCTCATTCTATGGAATCAACGTGTAAATAGATGTACCTAGTTAAATCAGCTACAGAGTGTATATGGTGTAGCTATCAGTTCTGTGTTGGGAGGTGAATGAGGGATTTTGGGGGTTATTACCGGAACTACAGAGCAACACTCGCACAGTTCCGAGTGCGCTCTTCCAATTTATTTTCGTAGAATGGAAAGGGAGGGTGATTCTCACCTGCAATCTTGAGAAGATAACCCTGTTGGATGAGGGAAGTGGGAAATTCATATCTGGAGGCTTAATTCCGAGAAAGGAGTTATAAGTGTGTAAAAGTATTGTCCCCACATTGAGAAGAAATTTAAGGGATTTGTTGAATTTATTTATATAGTATGCTCTTTTTCTATGAATGAAACTTTCCATTTTTCCATCTGTAGTTAATTGCACCTAAATAATACGTAGCTTGTACATAAATAAATCTATTGCTAACTTGTTTCTTTTTTCCAGGCATGGCCCAATGGCTCTAACTGTGGAAGCGACTCGCAGCAAACCTGTACCAATCAAGGAAGTTGTTATCATGGTCCTCCTATTCCTATGGGACCCAATGGACCCGTGATACCACAAAACAGTATGAATGGTATGGGGCGTGGTCCATTCGTTCCCCCAAACATGGGCGGGCGTGCACCAGTCGGAGCAAGGGGGGTAGGTGGTGCTGGGCGCCAAATGTGGAATGATGAGGAAGTTACGGCAGCGGTGGGTAAGAGAAAGAGGGGTGGTGGTGGAAGGTCACGGAAGAAACCTAAGGTGGAAGAGGATTGTACTTCTCCTCACACTCCTCAGCCCTCTATTGCCCCGTCCTTTCTCGAAGACCCAAATGGGTACTTAGCACAACAAACTGCTATGCTCAATAATACGATGGCGGGTGGGCCTGGTCAGTTCTCTCCCCAGGGTACTCAGCAAAGACCTCCTCACCCACTCTCCACTCCTGCGACTCCCATCCCCAACAGTAGTTCTCATGGTGTGAATCCCATGCGACCTCTATCTACTCCATGCTCCTCTTCGTCAGCTAACGACTCTGTTGCTGACGAAAAATCTTCTATCGTATCTCTTCCAAGCACCGTGCCTTTACCCTCTAGATTTAATAAGACTTTAACTAGCAATATTACGCCTGTAACCACCAGTAACAATTCCAACACTCCTTTGGCTACAAGTACTACAGTGCAGACTGGTAAAGCAGCCAATGACAGCACCTCCTCAGAACAGAGTCAAGCACATACGTCCTCTGATAATCAAAGTCATCAAAACATAACTACATCTAATGTTGACAATGGTTGTAATTTGACTAGTGGTGAACATGTGACTAGCAACCAAAGCAAAGAAGAGACCTGTCACTCTGCCAAAATTTCCGACGTCGCCCCAAGTGATCAGACTGAGGATGAGCGAGGCCCGGAGATGCTGGCTATCAGAAGTAGCGTCCTGTGCTCCAGTCCTGAGAGCGAAGTTGAGGAGTGTGAACTCAACACCGACTCTGAAGAGGATGTTAGCACTAACAGTGTTGAAGAGATCAAACAGACTGAAGAAGTAGTTACGGACAACACTGGCAACAAATCTAACAGAGAGAGTACAGTTATTGACGAGAGTAACAAACCTCTCAGTCTCAGTCCTTTGAACGGTTCCAGCTGTTCACAGAACCCTTTGGAGATGGTGCAAAACATAGTCAGTAGTATTCCCATGCACCCCGAATCTCCGCCTCCTCTACCATCTCACAAACCACCTACAGGGGGTTCTGCCAATCCTCAGTACAACAGTCAGGCGCAGCAGCTTACTCCCATTCAACCCCTCTATGACGGGGTAGTTAGAGGGGGCATAATAGTGCAACAGACTAATAGTTCTTCTAGTCGCACCACAACCGTCACAACATCAAATACCAACAACTTTAACCAACTGAACCACGTACAGTCCATGGTACACCTCGTAAGCCCCTTCCAGCAGACCCCTGTTATCATACAGCAAACGAATGGTCTTAGCACAGCAATTTGCAGCTCGGGATCATTACTTCCAACCTCTGCAAACGCTACGTTCATGGCTGCACCACAAATACAGAGTATACAGCAAACTACTTCGGTATCCTGTAATCAGGCAATTAGCAACCACCAGATACAGATGGTTAGTACTGAAGGGGTTGTGGTAGAGGGATCTTCTGTCTCACCCTGCGGATCTAATTCATCCTCTTCCACCGTCTCGACACCTCTTCCCACTCCTCCGGAAAACACCCAGTCGTCACAGAACTCAAGGAACAGGAGGAAAAGGAAGCGCAATGATTCCCCTAGTGGGGGTACTCCAGCCACTCAGCAAGCCATAATGCCAGCCACTGCTGCCATCATAATGAGTAGCAGACAGCAGCAGGTGATGATGAATGGGGCACATTACCAATCAGGAGTGATGTCATCACAGCCACAGAATACCTCCCACATCACTCATTCCTCAAGCAATGGTGTGATGGCTACCCATCACCACGGAACACCCATCAATGTGGTGCAGATGGTGAGTCCTAACATGACTGGTGGACTGACTGCTGCTTCACTTCAGGTTCAACCACCCACCATCCTGGTGGGGTCAGGTACTTCCCCTGCAGGAGTTATCTTACCTCCAGACGCAACATTCCTTTCCACTGACCCTAACACTGGTCTCACAACCAGCCTCACGTATCCTGTGCAGATTGTGGGGGTTGCTTCACCGGCACAGCACATGCTCGCTGTTAGGCCACCATCCCACTCCAGCGCGGGAAAGATGGTCAACTGTCTCCCTTCACCTTCTAACGTCACAACGGCTCCCAACAGTGGCCTGCAGATCTACTCCCAACAAAGTGGAGATCCTAGACAACTGTGTCCACCCACTGCATTCATAGCACCTGAGTACCTCACCTACCAGCAGAATGTCTTCATGCATCAGCCTGCTGACCACAAGACAATGCTAGCATCACCCGTGGGTACTTCTATCCTCAGCAGTCCCACAACAACCACCATCGCGTCTTCCTCCTCTTGTACCCTTTTAGAACCACCAAACTCTTCTGCAGTCTCCATCTCCACTCAGACCCAACAGCAATCTCCTGAGAATAATTGTGACGTGAGTAGCACGGGGGATATTCAGCACCCCATTAGTCGGGGTGCCACTATGGTCTACATGCCCTCAGTCTCCCCAAACTCTCTTTCTCACCAAAGTGCTGAAGTCACCACCACCAAACTTGATGAGGAGCAACCCCCAACCCCCAGCAAAATATCATGTACTCCTCCACTCTCAGGTAAGCCATTATTCACATTCTCCAAGATCTTCTTTTCACTATGTATTGTATTATTAGCTTCTTCTGTTGCCTTTTTATCTAAGTTAAACTTACTATCCCTATCGAATATAAAAAGATATAAGCAATTACCGGTCTAATTTACCTGTGGCTACATATCCATGCTATCATGCTGCGTGTCAAGTAGCTCACATTAACTCTGCTAAATCAAATGGTTGATTTCAGAATGTGGTGAAGGGTCCATAGTTTGGGCTTCACATCGAAGTCAGAAGTTCTGGCCTGCTAAAGTGCTGCACCAGGTACGAACCTCCTGTTCTGGGTTATCATTGGGACATAACTCATGTTCTGGGTTATCACGGGCACATGACTCATGATCAGGGTTATCACGGGCACATGACTTATGTTCTGGGTTATCACGGAGACATGACTCATGTTCTGGGTTATCACGGAGACATGACTCATGTTCTGGGTTATCACGGAGACATGACTCATGTTCTGGGTTATCACGGAGACATGACTCATGTTCTGGGTTATCGCAGGGACATGACTCGTGTTTTGGGTTATCGCAGGGACATGACTCGTGTTTTGGGTTATCACGGGGACATGACTCGTGTTTTGGGTTATCACGGGGACATGACTCGTGTTTTGGGTTATCACGGGGACATGACTCGTGTTTTGGGTTATCACGGGGACATGACTCATTTTGTGGGTTATCACGGGGACATGACTCATTTTGTGGGTTATCACGGAGACATGACTCATTTTGTGGGTTATCACGGAGACATGACTCATGTTCTGGGTTATCACGGAGACATGACTCATGTTCTGGGTTATCACGGAGACATGACTCATGTTCTGGGTTATCACGGAGACATGACTCATGTTCTGGGTTATCACGGAGACATGACTCGTGTTTTGGGTTATCGCAGGGACATGACTCGTGTTTTGGGTTATCGCAGGGACATGACTCGTGTTTTGGGTTATCGCAGGGACATGACTCGTGTTCTGGGTTATCACGGGGAGATGACTCATGTTCTGGGTTATCACGGGGACATGACTCATGTTTTGGGTTATCACGGGGACATGACTCATGTTTTGGGTTATCACGGGGACATGACTCATGTTTTGGGTTATCACGGAGATATGACTCATGTTCTGGGTTATCACGGAGACATGACTCATGTTCTGGGTTATCACGGAGACATGACTCATGTTCTGGGTTATCACGGAGACATGACTCGTGTTTTGGGTTATCGCAGGGACATGACTCGTGTTTTGGGTTATCGCAGGGACATGACTCGTGTTTTGGGTTATCGCAGGGACATGACTCGTGTTCTGGGTTATCACGGGGACATGACTCATGTTTTGGGTTATCACGGGGAGATGACTCATGTTCTGGGTTATCACGGGGACATGACTCATGTTTTGGGTTATCACGGGGAGATGACTCATGTTTTGGGTTATCACGGGGAGATGACTCATGTTCTGGGTTATCACGGGGAGATGACTCATGATCTGGGTTATCACGGGGACATGACTCATGTTTTGGGTTATCACGGGGAGATGACTCATGTTCTGGGTTATCACGGGGAGATGACTCATGTTCTGGGTTATCACGGGGACATGACTCATGTTTTGGGTTATCACGGGGACATGACTCATGTTTTGGGTTATCACGGGGACATGACTCATGTTTTGGGTTATCACGGAGATATGACTCATGTTCTGGGTTATCACGGAGACATGACTCATGTTCTGGGTTATCACGGAGACATGACTCATGTTCTGGGTTATCACGGAGACATGACTCGTGTTTTGGGTTATCGCAGGGACATGACTCGTGTTTTGGGTTATCGCAGGGACATGACTCGTGTTTTGGGTTATCGCAGGGACATGACTCGTGTTCTGGGTTATCACGGGGACATGACTCATGTTTTGGGTTATCACGGGGAGATGACTCATGTTCTGGGTTATCACGGGGACATGACTCATGTTTTGGGTTATCACGGGGAGATGACTCATGTTTTGGGTTATCACGGGGAGATGACTCATGTTCTGGGTTATCACGGGGAGATGACTCATGTTCTGGGTTATCACGGGGACATGACTCATGTTTTGGGTTATCACGGGGAGATGACTCATGTTCTGGGTTATCACGGGGACATGACTCATGTTCTGGGTTATCACGGGGACATGACTCATGTTCTGGGTTATCACGGGGACATGACTCATGTTCTGGGTTATCATAGGGACATGACTCATGTTCTGGGTTATCATAGGGACATGACTCATGTTCTGGGTTATCACGGGGACATAACTAATGTTTTGGGTTATCACGGGGACATAACTCATGTTTTGGGTTATCACGGAGACATGACTCATGTTCTGGGTTATCACGGAGACATGACTCGTGTTTTGGGTTATCGCAGGGACATGACTCGTGTTTTGGGTTATCGCAGGGACATGACTCGTGTTTTGGGTTATCGCAGGGACATGACTCGTGTTCTGGGTTATCACGGGGACATGACTCATGTTTTGGGTTATCACGGGGAGATGACTCATGTTCTGGGTTATCACGGGGACATGACTCATGTTTTGGGTTATCACGGGGAGATGACTCATGTTTTGGGTTATCACGGGGAGATGACTCATGTTCTGGGTTATCACGGGGAGATGACTCATGTTCTGGGTTATCACGGGGACATGACTCATGTTTTGGGTTATCACGGGGAGATGACTCATGTTCTGGGTTATCACGGGGACATGACTCATGTTCTGGGTTATCACGGGGACATGACTCATGTTCTGGGTTATCACGGGGACATGACTCATGTTCTGGGTTATCATAGGGACATGACTCATGTTCTGGGTTATCATAGGGACATGACTCATGTTCTGGGTTATCACGGGGACATAACTAATGTTTTGGGTTATCACGGGGACATAACTCATGTTTTGGGTTATCACGGGGACATAACTCATGTTTTGGGTTATCACGGGGACATAACTAATGTTTTGGGTTATCACGGGGAGATGACTCATTTTCATGGTTATTTTCTTTAGTCACTCTGCTATATCCTCTTCAATCATCTGTCATTCTCTCATTTCTCATTAATATTATTGTTACATTTTACTTTTCTGTCATAATGTTATAAAAAAGAGTTTTTAGCTCTGCTATTCATTCGCCCTTTGAAATATATTGAGCCTTGTTTAATTTTCAGGCTGGCTCTGACGCCATCATGGTGAAGTGGTATGGTGATCACAAAGTGGAGACGCTCAAGAAGACGACTGTTGTGTTATCCCCCCCTCCACCCAACAGGAGGAAGAAGTGAGTGATTTTTGGCACTGGGGGTATAGATGTTATACAGGGTGGCGCAAAAAAAAAGAAGCCCATTTTCAAACTAGTTTATTTTACAAACAATCAAAGCTAGAAATTTTCTAAAAACATAATTTTATTCGTTTACTTTTTGTGCATCTAGCTTGATAGTCTGTTAAGAGTTACGATAAGAATTAAATATTCTGCAGCGAATTTAAAAATAGCTTGCGCGAGCATGAAATATATGAAAAAAAATCATAAGAGGTATACTTCATTTTATATGGATGTTAAAACATTAAACTCTTCTATTTTTTGTAACAAATAAGAGAAAATAAAACAATTAATTACCATTTGAAAGTTGTTTTTTTAAGGTAAAATGGATATCTTTATAAAATCATCTCGCCATTAATTTTTATATCCTATTCGATACCCTCAAAATTCAGCTTTCAAAAGAACAGAGTTTTTATTGTTACAATTTTTTTAAGCACTAAGTTTTACGCAGGTTCAAACTCATTTTGAACAACGCTTTCTGGAACTATTTCCACCAACTATAAAACTGTATTGACAAATGTTAATTAGTTCAAAACTGAAGAAACCACTTTAAATTTTAACAAAAAGTGATCATGTCGCAGGAGAAAAGAATGAACTCATGAAAACATTAATCTTTTTCATGAACAGCTTATTGATAATACAAAAATATATATCAGATGGTAAGAATTAAATATCATTTAAGACACATTTCATTAAATTGTTATACACGATTTGAGATAAGAAGCATGTAAGGCTCGAACTCTTATAACTGATTTACCGCACCGTCTAAATTTTGCAAAATGGTTTCTGCAAAAAAATGCACATTTTGTAGAAGATACCGTGATTGGTGATGAAGATGTATTTCCATGAATGAAAGAGTCAATAACCAAAACGTTAATTGAATGAAAAATTCTAGGATTAAATTTTTACTACTACCATATGGAAATAAATTATTCCTATCTTTTTTTTTTTTTTGCGTATTTCGTGCTCGCGCAGGCCATTTTTAGGTACCTTTTTTTAATTCGCTGCAGAATGTTCAATTTTTATTGTAACTCTTAACAGATTATAAAGATAGATGCAGAAAAAGTAAACGAATAAAACTAAGTTTTTCAAAATTTCCTAGCCTTGATAGTTTGTCAAATAAACTAATTTGAAAATGGGTTTCCTTTTTTTTGCGTGCTTTAAACTGTTCTAGTTTGGATAATGTATTTTATTTTTCTTTTGCTGTTTTAGAAGATAGCGCCAGGGTTATGTTGTTCATTTATGAGGTCATAGATTTTGTGTTAGGTAGAGTCGTAGGCTTCATTCACTATCACCTCTTCTTCCATGGAAGAACTAAGACTGGCTATTTCTTTATAGTCACTTTTAAACTTGGCTTCATTTTCCTATTGATATTAGTGTTATTATTGGTTCCGGATAAGTTTTTTAATAAATATTTATTAATCAATTGGGTTTTTGAAAAAATTTAGGTGAACTTGATAACTAGCTATAGAATATAATTTTTTATAATTTTTTTCAGTTCTCGAGGCAAATCTCTATTAGAGGAGGCAATAAACGAAGCACAAAGAGACATGGTGGCAACTTCTACCACCTCCCCTCTATCCACCTCTCCCCCCACCATATCTCCCCCACACCTGGTGGCTCAGCCCTATACCACCTACTCCTTCCCCTCAGCCTCCTCCTCCTGTCCCCCCACACTCTCCCCCCATCTTCTCTTGAGAAGCCCCAGCCTCGCCCCCCTTTCCACCGTCACAGTCTCCACCATTCAGCCCTGTTCCACCGTTAAGAACATCCCTCTCATTAAGACTATTGGCTCCAACCCCGGGGGGAGGAAAAGGAGACGGGCGAGGTGACCAGTTCCACCATTGATACTCCCTGCAACCTTTATAACTGACAACAGATTACGCTAATGTGCACTTCTTATTTAGACTTGAACATCTCTGTTTCTTCGGTGCAGAATTAAGGGAACATTAACGAATATCTCTCTTGATTGAAATATAATTACTGTGTAATTAACTAAAGTTACTTTACATGCGATATCTAAGTGATCTAGGGAAGTTACGAATTGTCGGTCAGTTCCACATCTTTCTTATATGACCGAAGATAATTCGTATCTTACCCTAGATGGCTAGGAAGTGTTCGTTAAAAGGCTATATTTGTTGTTTAGGTGATCACCCTGTATATTCATGCATGAGTTTAATTACTCCATTTACAAATGATTTCACCTCTTGACTGATAAATAAAATTCAAATTTCTATAAAAAATTTAAATCATTTGAAAGTAAAGTTAAATAATATATTAGACGATATGTTTTTGCAGAAATATGTTTGACAACTTGATATATTCTTTAGAATTGGCAGCCATGTTGTTTTGACGTGACTGAAAAGTTAGAATCTGCAGGTTGTATTCTTACCCTATAACTTTTAAAATTGTGACTATATTTTTTACTTCTTCTAGTTCTTTATTCTATATTGAGAGAGTAAGTAGGATGTTAGGCGTTAACCAGATTAATGTTCTATTTACTGGTGTTTGTGACTATGTATACATATTAAGTCAATCTGACCTATTTACACTGTATATCATGTAAATAATATATTAAGCAAATCAAAACTGTCCAAATTTAAGACGATGCATAGATTTCTCTACCAATTCACCCCTCTGAAAGGTTTCTATGTATTTTTTTATCTCAAATTAATATTAGCAAAAATTTATGCTAAGTCACTCTTCAATTTATTCTAATTTGTATGTTTTATAATATATCTTCATTCCATTTCCTCTAATCTGAACTTTGTACACAGTAGCTTTCACGCTGTCATGAGTACTTCTACAATCTCGTTAAATAATGTCATTTTTTTCGTTGTTTCTGTTCATTAAAAGTGTATTGAACTTTTTCAAGTTATTATGTTAGGTATTTTTTTCCCTACCTCAAAATAAGTTTAAGGTTTCATCGTTGCCAGATTTCACCAATTGGAAGGCATGTTGCCAGGTACCGCCAATTGGAAGGCAATATTGCCAGGTACCGCAATTTAAAAATATTATTGATGCCAGATCCCGCCAATTAAAAAGTAGTTATTAAATATTTTATCACAAATTTGTTACCTGCTGGAAAATTAGTGATTTTGGTCTGATGTTATTTTTTTTCGTAAATATATTTTTAAGTTGTTTAGAATTTTAATTAATTTTCTTTGTTTATACTCGGAAAAATGACTATTGATCTGTACAATCAAAATGATTAGTTTTAATGATGTGATAGTTTGTTAAATGGTGCATTATGAAGTACGTTGGTTTAACATCTCATGAGTAACTTTCTGTATTATATTTGTGTAGTTATTGTTGTTGTATTATATTATTAGCAATGTATTATTTATGTATAAAAAGAAGCAAGCGTTGTGGAATAATTAAAGGTTTTTATTAATTGTTTTCTCTTTCATTTTCTTTTTGTGCGAATGGATAATGTTGTTATTGTTACTATTGAATGATGGGGAAAGAAGTAAATCATAAACTCAAACCGTTATGTATATGCTGAGGATCGTAAGCTTCATTCATTATCACCTCTTCATTTTCCTCTTCCATCCCGCATCCGTGAGTGCAGCCCTGGGTCCCTTTTTCTCACATTCCTAGGAATGTGACTATTCACGGAGTAGCTTTTCTGCGTCCATAAACTTCTCACCGACAGTGGTTGGTGACTTAGTTCAAGGAGCCTTTTTGACTGCCTCTTACAGGCACTCATATTTGATTTCCTTTTGACATCAACAACAATATTACTGAAGCAGAAGTTAAATCCCTAATATAATTGAATTTGGCAATATTAGGACTCACCGACTCAGAATACAGTGCTAAATAAAATCAGCACTTAGGACACAATACTAGGTACCTAATATCAGGAGACTGTGATAGGTAATATCAGGACACAGTGCTAAATAAGAACAGGACACAATACTACGTAATATCAGGACACAGTGCTAGGTAATATCAGGACACAATGCTAGGTAGCTAATCTCCTATAGTTACATGTATTTTACTGAGAACAGAAGCCAAAATAAAGGATTTATTGGAGAGCAGTTTACCAGTTCCTGCAGTCTGGAGTAAGAACAGGACACAATGCTAGGTAATATCATGATACATTGCTAGGTAATATCAGGAAACAGTACTAGGTAATATCAGGAGACAATGTTAGGTAAAAACAAGACACGATGCTAGGTAATATCAGGACACAATGCTAGGTAAAAACCAGACACGATGCTAGGTAATATCAGAACACAGTGCTAGATAATATCGGGACACAGTGCTAGGTAATATTAGGACACAATGCTAGGTAATATCAGGACACAATGCTAATTTAAAAACCAGACACGATGCTAGGTAATATTAGGACACGATGCTAGGTAATAATAGGACACATTGCTAGGTAATATCAGGACACATTGCTAGGTAATATCAGGACACAATGCTAGGTAATATCAGAACACAATGCTAGGTAATATCAGGACACAATGCTAGGTAATATTAGGACACAATGCTAGGTAATATCAGGACACAATGCTAGGTAATATCAGGACACAATGCTAATTTAAAAACCAGACACGATGCTAGGAAATATTAGGACACGATGCTAGGTAATATCAGGACACATTGCTAGGTAATATCAGGACACATTGCTAGGTAATATCAGGACACAATGCTAGGTAATATCAGGACACATTGCTAGGTAATATCAGGACACAATGCTAGGTAATATCAGGACACAATGCTAGGTAATAATATCAGAAAACAATGCTAGGTAATATCAGGACACAATGCTAGGTAATATCAGAAAACAATGCTGGGTAATATCAGGACACAATGCTAGGTAATATCAGAAAACAATGCTAGGTAATATCAGGACACAATGCTAGGTAATATCAGAAAACAATGCTAGGTAATATCAGGACACAATGCTAGGTAATATCAGGAGTTATTCAGGACACAATGCTAGGTAACATCAGGACACAATGCTAGGTAATATCAGGTAAACAATTTTTTAATTTTCTCCTTTACTTAGGTACATGTATTTACTGAGAACAGAAGCCAAAATGAAGGATTTATTGGAGAACAGTTTACCAGTTCCTGCAGTCTGGGGTAAAAACGCTGAACAGGACACAATGCTAGGTAATATCAGTACACATTGCTAGGTAATCTTTTTAATAGGTAGCATAGAGTAACCTACTTCTTAGAGATTTGTTTATTACATCAATGAGAGAGACACTGTAATTCAACTTAAACTACCTAGGTACCTACTTTCAGTTACGCCTAGTTAATTGAGGACACGGTTACTATGGATGCGTAAGTATTCCTGCGAATTTTCGCACTGCGGTGATTACACTGTACGCGATTTCTGATCATCATTATGTTTCTGTATAATTAATTTTGTGATCCAAACCAGGATACAGTAACATAGGGTATGGTAATCAGCTGATTGAATCTATAGTTTGACGTGACCACCGGGTGACTCAAAATGGCGACTCTGACCACACTTTGAAACATGGAAAAACCTACTTAAACTTAATCACTTTTAAATTGATTTTTTTCTTATCAATTACTAACTAGGCATTGGTTAAATTGTATTTCCATTATTTTTTTCTTTATTTGTTATTCATTGGAACTACAATTTAGCAGTTAACTAGCACTAGTTTAGGCTGCTAGGTAGCATATGTTCAAGACCCTATTTTTTATAGATAAGTAAAAGAAATGAACAATTAAAACACACCTGAATCATATCTATATATTCAACTTTGAGGTTCAATCACCATTTTCGCTTTTCTTTTGTACGAAACCCTTATAAAATGACTTTAAACTTCTCGATATTAACATGCAAATACGAGGAATTATGAGCCGCTCGGTCATAAACAAGGAATGTGTTGTTGTGGTGACGTCATATTTTTGTGTCGTCTGCTAGGTACTATACCTGATTATGTTCTTATACCTTGCTTAAACTTAATCACTTTTAAATTGAATTTTTTCTTATCAATTACTAACTAGACATTGGTTAAATTGTATTTCCACTATTTTTTTCCTTATTTGTTATTCATAGGAACTACAATTTAGCAGTTAACTAGCGCTAGTTTAGGCTCCTAGGTAGCCTATTTTCAAGACCCTATTTTTTATAGATAAGTTAAAGAAATGAACAATAAAAACACACCTGAATTATATCTATATAATCAACTTTAAGGTTCAATCGCCATTTCCGTTTTTCTTTCGCACGAAACCCCTATAAAATGACTTCAAACTTCTCGATATTAACATGCAAATACGAGGAATTATGAGCCGCTCGGTCACAAACAAGGAATGTGTTGTTGTGGTGACGTCATATTTTTGTGTCGTCTACTAGGTACTATATATACCCGTTTATGTTCCTGTACCCTGATCTAAACTATGTTTCTTGAGGTAATGTTGGAGAATAACTAAACACCGACAGTGACCTACCTGTGTTCCTCAGAAATAATAGTCGCGACGCTAATTTGGTTATCATTTTCACAACACATTTTTCGAAATAACTAAATAGAAAAATAATGAGTGTTTTTATATAACTATAGCTAAGGGTATTTAATTTTATTGAAAAAAAATTTACACTGTAACAACCAATTGAACCATTTGCTGATTCAACCATTTGCGGATAAGCAAATATATATTTTATATAATTAGATAATATCTGTATTACTCCTGTGTTTTGGAAATATATAATTTGATAGTATCAAGTAACAATAAAAAAATTTATATAGGTAATATATTTGTTTATGTAGGTATAGGCTTGAATTGGTTGTTACTTGTTACTGTGTACATTTTTTTCAATAAAATTGAAGGTAAATACGTAGTTCACGTCCCTATTTCATTTACGGACGTGAACTATTTAGATCAGTTCTTAGTTTGCGTCCCTAAATGAATTAGGGACGTGAATTCTAGGAATTTACCTTCAATTTTATTGAAAAAGATTGTTCCCAAATCACGACTCAGTTTAGTTACCAAACAGTAACTAAAGCAAATAAAAGTAACAAGAAATTTATAATTGTCACTCCTTGATTATATATCTCATTTTCTATGAGTTATAGAAAGAAAATTTGTTTTAGAGTACTACGTATATAAGCATATTAATAATAATTTACAGTCTTTCATTGTTTGTGACTGTGATGAAAAAGTTTAAAGTCGGGCATTTATTAAATGTTTTAAAATCCATCCATAGCTAAACTCTCACTCAGCATAGGTGAGTAATTAATAGATACTTAGATTTATATAATTATTGTGCTACACTTAACAAACAGCAATTTTATGCTCTATGAAATATTTTTGGTAGTAGGGTACGTACTAAGTCCCAAGTTATTAGTTGGTTCTACAATTTCGGACACGTCAGAAAAGAAAATATAATTACTAGTTTCTTGTCCGTTAAAAATAACGGATCTTCAATAGTAATTTATTACCCTTTATTACGTTCTTTCAGTTAACTCAATCAAAATTTATTCTTCTGTCTAAGCTGCTACTATATTTTATAGATAAAATGCACACAAAAATTGAATAAAAACAATTTAAATACCAAGTCAATATATTCCCGTGCGTATCATAGTTACATTCTTCATGTTCAATACCCGTCGAATATAAGCGGACACTAAATAAATAAATAAACACACGGTGGAAATTATTAGTATTGATTATTTAACTTCTATTCTAATTGGTATCATGGATACCAATTGAAATAAAAGTTAAATAATGATTAATGAATAAAGATTTTCACGTGTTCGAAAATATGGAACTAACCCTAAAATAGGACATGTTGAATTTCTGACCCAATTGCTTCTAATAACCTCATCTGGATTATAATTTTGATGTTTTTTTAGTTACCGTTTATTAATCACAAAAAATTATCTCGGTTTTTATGTCTACGAACGGTTCTTATTTCGAAACATGACTCGAAATAAGTACCACTTTTATTAAATTGAGTTGTACTTAAAGCGAGGTCTGCCTGTATTTCCAAAACACATGGGTAAATAAAATATTACTATACAATAACAACAATCGAAAGTAAAAAAAACACATAATATACCGAGAGCTGTCGCTAGTCGCAGGAAAAAAAAAATATATAATTTGTTGAACGCTGAATTGGTTCTGACGACTATAGAGGTACGTATTCTGACGACAAAATCGCTGACAAACAATCTACTTGAAAATTATGAGTTTGATTTTCATCCGTAGTCGTCAAAGCAAAAAATCGCTTGAATACGCATCCATATGACGAAGTGATGTCTAGCTATGAAAAAGACTAATGTTTCTACAGTGGATGCTCAGTAGAGAGTAAATCCTTCAAAAGGTCCTCTCCACTCTGAATTAAAATTTCTCTAGAAATGCTCTAAATTTATAAAACTACGGTTAGCTTATATGTACAATATATAACAAATCACAGTTAAGAGAAATACATTGATCAAGTTTTCGTTTCGTAATTAATTATTATTTAAGAAAAAGGAACACTCAAGCGTCACTGTCAATCCTTTCTAGATTCAATAGAAACCTTATCAGTTTATCACGTAATATTATTGAACTAAGGTCTACGATCATTATTCTGCAAACCGTATACAATTCTGTTCAGTGTACCTATATTTTATTATTTACCTTAAAAGTTTATAATACTCAGTGTGCAACAATTGCACGAATCACTAACCTGACGCTGAAGAAGAAAATTGCACACTCTTTGTTTTGATTTCAAATTTGAATTTTATAAACTAAAAATGAGTTTTCGGTCTTCGTTTAATTATGATATTACGTGTTTCCTAGGTTATAAACGTTTCTATAATTAGTTGATCTAGTTATTACCTTGATACGAATATTAAATGGATTTATTATACCTAATGCATAGTTGACAATCAAAACAAATGGTCTACATACATTCTTTTTCTTCAGACTGAAAATTAGTAAGCCGGAAGTTGAATAAGGTATTGTAGAGTTTCGATAATAAAAATCTTTAATAGCATTTAAAATTGAAAATATGCTATCAAATGTGATGCAGTTTGCAGAAAAATGATGGGAAACATTAGCCTAATAGATAAGAGCAATAAAAAATATGCTTGGAGTGGACTTTTAAAGGTAATTAGGTATATAGCTACACTTATTGGTAACACATTTTTATGGGGTAGTAGTAGTAGTAGTATTTAGATAGCGTTATAGGTAAAGCCCGAATTTCTAGTTCCCATTCTATAAACGCTATTTTGACCATAAAAATGAAGTTTTATAGCGCTTATAGCATAAACGCTATTTTGACTATAAAGCTATTTTGACTAGAAATTAATTGATAAAACTAGTAATTGTGGTATAAACGACTATAAAACATATGATAAACCATCCTTTACACGCGAAATATATTTGTAACAGATAATTAATGATAAATTGAACATGCAAGACACATTTAATTTAGTATGACATTTCATTCACATCTTTTATAGTAGCTAAAATTCCATAGAAAATGTACAAGCATAATTATTGGTAAATTATAGGGGAGAACCGGTTGAGTTCGTACAGCGGGTGAATCCGTACAGGGCCATAACTCAACACCTGTTATGGTCTAACCCGTTGAAATTTGAGTGATCCTATACATTATAATAAAAATAAGTTTGAAACAAGTTTCAGTGCGTGACTGTGCAGTATGTTCCTTCGGTGAGAGGTCATATATTTTTAGCACTAAAATAGAATTTTCTCACTACTTGAGCTAAGCCATAGCAATTACAATTTACTATCAAAAAACTTTATATGGAATACTATAGTATTCACTAGGATATTCTTTACGTAAGTAAACGTTAACATTTAGTTAAAACTCATTAATATCTGATGTATTCCATTTTGAAAATAACATAGTGGTGTGGGGTGTCATCGTACAAATATGTACGGGCACATCCTCCTCTGTACGGTTTCACCCCATTATTTACGAATTCACCTCTATATTTATTTTTCATATGAATCATAAATGCCTCGAGTATATACACGTGGAAGAATGAAACAGTATTCTTCCTGCGATGTGGAACAGGCATATAACTTCTGTAAAAATGGAACAGCAGTATGTAAAGCTGCTAAATTGTATAAGGTTCCTCCGATGACGCTGTTATATGCCACAAAGAGTTTCAGAAATGGTTCAGAATTTGATAAGCATAAATTAGAAAAGAAAGCTTTAACCAGCGAAATAGTAAAGGACGGCGCTTTTCCAGAATATGCTGAGAATAGTTCAAATCATTATCAGCGCAACCAAGTAGAAAATGCGGCATCAACCGAGCCTACTCCTACTTCATCATCCACCGAGCCTGCTCCTGCTTCACCATCTACCGAGCCTGCTCCTGCTTCACCTTCCACCGAGCCTGCTCCTGCTTCACCATCTACCGAGCCTGCTCCTACTTCTCCATCCACCGATCCTTCTCCTACTTCACCATTAATCGAGCCTTATCTTACTTCACCATCCACCGAGCCTGCTCTTACTTCACCCGCCACCAAGCCTGCTTCTACTTTACCATCCACCGAGTCTTCTCTTACTTCTACCGGGACAGAGGCTTCTCCTATTTCACCATCCACCGAGTCAAAACCAGGCCCCTCTAGATTAAATGTTTCATTTTATTAGGAACATCTTTTGAAAACATTCGGCCATTCGCAAAGATTCCTCCTAGAAAGTGCAACAACAGAGGCAGATAACCAAGAAGGCCAATGATAACAACTGATACCCTAGAAAAAGAGTTACTGAAGGAGAAACAAATTTCAACAAAGAAATATTCAAATTCACCAGTGGCAAAGCGTAGGCTAACGATGGAAATTGACGCTCTATAATCTAGTTCGAAAGACATTGGTGATGAAGCCTTTTGTGATTTTTTGTTATCTCAAAAGGGTTTTAGTCAATTGTAATTGTTCAAAGCTTCCGTAATATTTTCCATACAATATACGAAATTCTTACTGAATTTTCCTTTTTTTCCCTTTTTTAGTACTGTACGGAATGATACTCTGCTTGTCCGAACTCAGCCGCATTTCCGGGTGAGTTCGTACACACTAATACATCTCATTAAAATCGATATTAAGAGAGAACCATAATGTTTTAACTAATTTAGTTTGTAGTTATAAGTAGTTGAATACCTATAGATTCAATTGTGCGTTAGAACGAATTTATTTCCCGAATAGTGAAGATTCTATAAGCCATGAAAGGAAAAATGTACGAACTCACCCGGTTCTCCCCTACTGAATTGAATAATGAATAAATCACTACTCAATACAGTATTATATATATTATGTAGTTTTCTTAAATAAAAAGAATGATATATGAAGAATGAAGAAATGCCAAATAAAATATATATATATGGTATTTATTTATTGTGACCGATTAATGTAGCCCTTTTTGTAAAGAAGTTACTTTGAGTGCACACATTTCTGAACATGTTAGGAGTGCTCATGTTGTAAACACCAAACATGTCCAAAGTGAAACAACCCGAAACTGTTTTGAAATTGCAAGAAGCTTTTCCAAATTGAAAATGATTTTGTGCGACAAGAGACTAAGTAAGCATGACAGCTGAAAATGTAAATAAAATATTGGTAATTTCTTGAAATGATGTGTATTTGTTTCATTAAAAAGTAGCATATTTATTATACTGTAACTGTTTTTGCATTTGGTTTGTGCTGTTCTATTTGAGTTTCGTTGTTATATTTTCTTCATTGGCTGTGACTTGGACAACATAGTTTTTGGGTAAATTTTGATTAGTTTTATTTCATCTTGTTAGTTTCTTGAAAATAAAAGCTACATATAAGTTAAGAAACATAGGTTTTATTTACTATTTATTAAACTCATAGTCTTATATATACGATATTATACGTACACAACTTCAATAAATGTTGCGTCAGTTCTGTGAATAATAATTAAAAATCAACTATTAACAAATAAACAAGAATGGCATAGTTACTCTGGAATTTTTTTCCAAAAGTTTCTATAATGTGGATAAAAGAAATGAATCAATTTTAGGACACACTTAGCTATTATAAGGACTATTTTTACCGACTTTAAAACTCTTTTTTAGAGCTATAAAAACTTTTCTTGGCGCTATTTTGACTACTTTAGCTAGAACTATAAATCCGGGCTCTAGTTATAGGTAGCCATTTATAATATGTCTAAAAGCATTATTATAGTTTTGAATTATTCAGAGGTATTTTGATCATTTTCTTTACTTGAAACCCAGAGGGTAGAAACAAAATTATTGAAGTAACTTATTAAATTGCATATTATAACTAGATGAAGATCAATCGTAGAGCGCACTCATTTGCCGCCTCTTATAAATGACCTTGACCATCTAACAATCCTTGAGTTATAAATGACCTTGACCTTTGAACTGTTTGCCTCCAAATTCTAATCAAATGGTTTATGGAGATAATGACCAATCATCCAACCAAACTTCAGGTAATTTTATTGAATACTTTTTGAGTTATGCAAATAACAAGACTACCAAAAAATAAACTTATGCCGACCAAAACACAACCTTCTGCAATTTAGAATAGTTTGCAATTTTATAATCAGTAACCTTAATTAGTTCTAATGATTAGAGAAATAAAAAAACATCCCCAATTTTTTTCATACTAATGATCTGAGAGTTCTAAAACTTGGTATAGCTGTCGAACTGGACAAAAGAAAATGTTTTTGTTCATACTGAAGTTTGGCTGCAGCAAATAGAAAATGAGGTTTTTTTTAATATACAATGAATATTGTAGGGGTAGCTTCAACGCTTTCATCAGCTTCACATTTTCACTTAGGGATTGAAGAATTTCATTGAAAGAAGAAGAGTTGTATCACAATATGACATTGAGGTATTTGATTGAAAGGTTTTTTGGAAGTAATATTTGAAAAAAATTGTGAAACCCATATTTTCAAATACTATAAACTATAATTTTTTCTAATTCAGATATTTTATAAAAAAAAACTCAATGTTATATTTTAGAGCATCTCTTTCAAACGAGTTCTGCCACGTCTCTCTACAACACCACATTGATGAAAGATTTAAAGTTACACCGCTCAAGCTCCTCCGGTCTTACCTCACACTCTACTGAATACTAGTTATTTTGCTAGGCCAACTGTGCCTCCAGTGAACTACTAACTAACTGTACTGGACCGTGTACTCATAATTACTTAAACTAGGTTAGTAATTCAATAAGTAAGCCGTCTACAGCCTGTATGGTTAATTAGGCTATAGTGTTTTATCTGACTATACATAGCACAGATAGATATAGGTTTCATTTAATATTATTACTAGGATCTCTAGGCATGAGACTAAGAGAAAAAGGTTCAGAGACTAATTGTTTTACGAACTAATTTAGAGTGGTGTTTCTTTTTAATTATTTCCATAATTCAAAATATTCAAAGTATCTCAGGCGGTCACAACTTTCACCATCTGTATAGTCAGGACTATAGTGTATACTCTACTCACTATACTGGTACCTTTAAACTACGTATACTATGTAATATTATAAGTGTCCAAGATAAGAAATACAAATAGCTTCAAGTTCATCAACCTTCATTTCACCTGCTAATTAAAAAGATACAATATACTCTCAAATAAGTAGCTATCAATATCAGGACACAATTTTATGTAATATCAGGACACAGTGCTAGGTAATATCAGCATTAAGGACTTAAAGCTAGGTAGTATCAGGACACAGTGCTAGGTAATATCAGCATTGAAGACTTAGAGCTAGGTGATGTCAGGACACAGTGCTAGGTAATATCAGCATTCAGGACACATTCACAGAACAAGAACCCCCCCCCTCTCTGCAGGTACTTACGCTGGAGGAAAATACGCCAATAAATCAGGATTATCGAGTCATCTCCCCCAGACAAGAAGATAGAACAGTAGTGAGTGTTTTCACACCTGCTGCTGATAATAATATCCTCTTCTATTCTATTGTGTGAAGAACAATTATGTAATATCAATAGTATTACTGCATTAGTATCTGTAGAATTTCTACGGTTTCTGATTTTAAAAGAATTCTGATTTTATTGATTACGTAATTTTTGAGTAGCTATATAAACTATGTTTATTTAACAAATCGTATTGCTACAACCTTACAGCTGAATGTTTCAAAATTCTTTAACTTTCTGAAAAATAAATTTATTTCATTAGATATCAAAGTTTATAAAAGACATTTTTAAAAATTCAGAATTAACATACATGACATCGTCACCAGTAAATCCTCATGTTTATTTTATTTACTATTCATGAGTTGTATTTTATGTAGCGGTTCGACACCAGAAAGAAAAATCCCCTCCATAAAATACCAAGAATGACCTGATCATTTCTCATGATTTGTTTTGGCGTAAGAACGGACCAGAGAGGTCACTTGCCGGTGAGGCTTCGCAGAGTGAGGTTGTTCGAATGTTTCCCCTCTTCGACACATTGTGATAATTGCGCGGACGAAACCGAGGAAAAGTTACGAACTTTTGAAGTGAATGACATTCCAGTGAGTTTTGGGGGCACTGTGTGGAGGTGTATTTCACACCTGTACATGCCCTTTGTGTTGTTAATTGCAGTGACCTGATATGAAGTACAGGTGCGGGCAAACGATCTACTGTAGTGTCAGGCCATGAATACAATTACAGGAAAAGGAATTGCAGGCAATGAGTTAAGGTATCGGCAAATGTGTTCAATAATTCCACTCTAGGATATGCCGAGGATACAACTTGGCACAATACGACCCAAAGGAGTTATTATTCAAATGGTTAATTATAACATAGAGTAAGTTACGAATTATCGGTCGGTTTCACCTCTTCGGTCATATTAGATAAACGATAAAATAATAATTATTATATTTTTATTCTATGTTTAAAAAAAATCCTATATTTGAAAAGAGTGAAAAGGTTACTTAGCGGCTTTGCATAAAATGTTCATTGCTGTGAGTCATGTCTAGCAAAATAATTCATAGCTAATATAGTAGATAGAAATAACATTACCGAATATTTAACGGTGAATACTTAGCGAATATATCCGATAGTATAAAAACCAGTAGGGTGATTCAAAGAACTAATGGGAAACTGAAAGGAGTAAATTAAACTTATTTAAAGATTCAGCAACAATAATGAAGGTTAATGAAGATAATTGTAGAGATATGGAGGGAATATGGTGGGATATTGAGGGAACATTGAGGGAATTTGGTGGAAATATTGAGGGAATATGGTTGGATATTTAGGGAATATGATGGGATATTGAGGGAATATGATGGGATATTGAGGGAATATGGTGGGATATTGAGGGAATATGGTGGGATATTGAGGGAATATGGTGAAATATTGAGGGAATGTGGTGGGATATTGAGGGAATATGTTGGGACATTGAGAGAATATGTTGGGATATTGAGGGAATATGGTGGGATATTGAGGGAATATGGTGGGATATTGAGGGAATATGGTTGAATATTGAGGGAATGTGGTGGGATATTGAAGGAATATGTTGGGACTTTGAGGGAATATGGTGGGATATTGAGGGAATATTGTGGTATATTGAAAGAATATTGTGGGTATATTGATGGAATATGGTGGGACATTGAGGGAATATGGTGGGTATATTGAAGGAATATTGTGGTATATTGAGGGAATATTGTGGGTATATTGAAGGGATGTGGTGGGATATTGAGGGAATATGGTGGGATATTGAGGGAATATTGTGGGTATATTGAAGGAATATGGTGGGACATTGAGGGTATATGGTGGGATATTGAGGGAATATGTTGGGACTTTGAGGGAATATGGTGGGATATTGAGGGAATATTGTGGTATATTGAAAGAATATTGTGGGTATATTGATGGAATATGGTGGGACATTGAGGGAATATGGTGGGTATATTGAAGGAATATTGTGGTATATTGAGGGAATATTGTGGGTATATTGAAGGGATGTGGTGGGATATTGAGGGAATATGGTGGGATATTGAGGGAATATTGTGGGTATATTGAAGGAATATGGTGGGACATTGAGGGAATATGGTGGGGATATTGAGGGAATATGGTGCGTATAATATATGGTGGATATAATAATTTTGTGGGTGGATATAATAAAAATAATATATGGTTGGTATAATAACATCAAACTAAAATACTGAGGTAATAAAATTATGATGCATGGCGTCAATTAAAATGTCCTGGGGGAATGTAACTGACATTAAATGTTATTTATTGTTCAAATAACATGACGTTTTAACAGTATTTAAATGTGACTATGATATATTGATATGCTATTAATTAATATTGCATGAATTCATATTTATTGTTTCACATTCTATATCTATCAAAGCATTAAACTGTGGCAATCGCTTTATTGCAGATCACTATTAAAATATTATTAATTGTACATACATAGGTGAAAATTTCTAGGTAAGCATTCTGCTGAAATACTTTTGGAATCCATGCGAAATTCAAAAAGGTAATTTATATATTTTTAAGGCATTTCAGCTGTCAATTGCTTTATTGCAGTTCTGTGAAAAAAGACAAAAAATTGTAGCAGGTCTTGCAGAAGGAAGAACACTTCCAGATTCAACCAAGGAACTGGGGAGGGATAAGAGAACTTCAGTTTTTTGTGGAGAATTTCGACATCAAGCAAGGAGAAATAAGGGTGCGAGAAGAAGCATTATTCCTCGTGATATGCAAAAAATACGAAGACAGCCAAATGACACTAGTGCTTCCATTTTTGACAAGGCTGGCATTGGCTCTATGTCCAGACAGACCCGGTCCAATTTCATAAATGAAATGGCCAGGAACGTGAAGTTATTTCCAGGCATCCTCTGAACAAAACACATACGGAAAAACGCATTGCATGCTCACAGAAGTACACGAAAGCAAATTTTCAAAAGGTTCTCTTCACAAATTAGGCCAGAGCTACCATTGATGGTTCGGATGGATGGGCTAAAGTTTGGAACCCTACTTGAGTAGCAATCCCACTACGGGTTTGCAGCCAACAAGGAGGCGGCATTGTTATGTTTTGGGCACACATCATCGATAACACGTTAATTTAACCTTTCCAAGTAAAAGAAGGTGTAAAGCTAATAAGCCAAGACTAAATTGCATTATTAGATGAATATATATCTCGTCGAGATAAGATGATTTTCGTGTATGACAACGCTCCATCTTATTCATCAAGTGCTAAAACTTCCTTCCTCCCATCTCTGGGTATCAAGGGAGAGACTCTCATGACTTGGCTGCATTGTTTTCCGGACTTGAACCATTGAGTAGTTCTGGCCATTTCATTTAAGACACTGCATTGGGTCTGCCTGGACTTAGGACCAATAGCAGCTTTGTCAAAAATAGAGACACAATAGTGCCATTTGGCTGCCTTATATCCTGACTTCATATATTTTGCCTATTATGAGGGAAAATGGTTCTTCTCGCACCCTTTTTCCTCCTAGGCTTGGTGTCAGAATTATGCCAAAAAAAGTGAAGTTCTCTTATCCCTCCCCAGTTCCTTGGTTAAATCTAGAAGAGTCCTTTCTCCTTCAAGACCTGCAACAATTTTTTGTCTTTTGGTATAGTCAATCGTCCATTTCTTATCTTTTTTTCACAAAGCTACAATAAAGCAATTGAAAGTTGAAATACCTTCGAAATACGTAATCGTTCATAGCTTTCTAAAATGAATTCAAAAAATATTTCAGCAGAATACTTTCATAGAAAAAGTCTTCCAGCGTCCCAAGGATCACTCTTGTACGATTAATATTATTTAAATTATCAACAAAATAGTGATATGTAATAATACGATTGAAACAGTTTATAACATACTTCTGTTTGTTGTTGTTACCTGTGACGTTACAGGTTCACTGTAAGCAAAACAAACTCATTCCTGTCTTTTTCTGTGCCGTCAGGCATCACTTTAACCACAACAAATTCATTCCTATCTCTTCCTTTGACGTCACGCATCATTATGCCAAATTCATTTCTACATTTTCTTCTGTAAGGCCATCCTTCATCATCTAAAATTTCCGCCCCCCGGACGCAAAAGTCTCCGCAGTTTAGATTCTTTTCCTCTCGCTGAATTATTTAGCGTCAGTTGAAATTAATAGAACCTTGGAATTGATTGGAGATGCAGTCTTCAGGATTCATGGTTATCGATCTTCCTTTAGATATGAAAAGGCGCATCTTATTTCTTATGAAACCTAGACTGTGTAATCTGAATCATAAAACTAATTGGATTTCAAGAATCGCGTGACTCTCAATTAGAGTTTAGTGGACACAGACACACGAAAACTTCTGAAATAACTTTTACTGAGTTACACACAATTTCAATTAATTCGAACCTAGGTATGAACAGTGTTGATCATTTTGTTTCCTTTAAACGAATTGATAAATAATGAAGAAAACTGGTGCCTCTTTTAAAATGAATACAATCAAAATCATATCAATAAAATCCTCTTCTTTTAAAATTAAGATGATATTACATGAACCTACCACAAAGTTCCAAATTAAAAAATATCCTACTAATTGTACGTTTTTACTAGCAGTTGAAGAAATATTTCTTGCCAAGTTATTTATAGTTAAAGGAACTGTACTGCTAAATGTGCCGGACAGACGCTTATAATTGAAGTTATTCGAGGAGATATTTGGCATAGCTCCACAGACTCGGTAGTAGAGCACATTTGCATACGACCAAAGTTGTGGAGGGAATTATGCAGCCATTTGGAATGACAGGTACACTTATGAGAGGAGCTACAGCTATGAGAGGAGTTGTGAGGAGGTACAGTACTTTTGAGAGGAGTTGTGAGGAGGTACATCACTAATTAGAGGAGCTGCAGCACTTATGAGAGGAGCTACAGCTATGAGAGGAGTTGTGAGGAGGTACAGCTGAGAGAGGAGCTGAGAGGAGGTACATCACTAATTAGAGGAGCTACAACACTTATGAGAGGAGGTAAAGCACTTACGAGAGAAGTTGAGAGGAGGTATAGCACGTTTGAAAGGAGCTATAACACTTATGAGAGGAGTTGAGAGGAGCTGTGAAGAGATACACCACTTATGAGAGGTGCTGCGAGGAGGCCCAGTAGAACTTATGAGAGGTGCTGTGTTGAGGTACAGCACTTATGAGAGGAGTTGTGAGGAGCTACAGTACTCATGAGAGGAGCTGGGAGGAGTTACAGTACTCACGAGAGGAGCTGTGAGGAGTTACAGCACTTATGAGAGGAGCTGTGATGAGGTAAAGCACTCATGAGAGGAGCTGTGAGGCGGTACATCACTCATGAGAGGAGCTGTGAGGAGGTACAGACAGTACTCATGAGAGAAGTTGAGGGTAGTACAACACTTACGAGAGGAGCTGTCAAGAGGAGGGAGAGGATAATTAGAGGGGTGGGTAGGGAAATCATAGAGAATTAATTATAAGGCTCTTCAAAGATGGCGCTAATTCTGGTACCCTTGTGATCTGTTTATCACCACCCTAATTGCATAGGTAATTATAGAGTGGATTGTTATCTTACACAATTTAACTTTTATTATTGAGGTGTCCTTACTTAATTTCATTGTGTATTTTGATTAATTTATTGTGTAATATTATCTAGTTATAGTTCTAATCATTTCATACTTTCATTACTTATCATTAATTCGGTAGCTACAGTTAACTATACTTTTCTTGTAAATCGTTTACCGTTATTATATCCATGAGCTATATTTCCTTTCTCTCAAGGAACTTTTTATTGGTGTTCCACAAGCACTCACTAATTAGTTTCTTTGCCATGGAGTCTATTCTTATTATTTTCTTCTTCTGGTAACTTCTTACTCGCTCATCTCATAACATATTGTTCCTGTACTTTAATGTTATGTTTTCCGTGCCGCGCATTTCATATTAAACACTAAAATAGAAGACTGACCTACATGCGTATTTATTAATAATTCCTATATTTCTCAGAATTGAAACTTAATATTATTCATTTGAATAAATGCAATATAGTTTATTGGTACCTAGCTAAGTTTCGTTTCTTATTTTTCTTTGTTTTAGTGATTCTTTATATGCATTTAAAGAAGTTTATATCGATATGAAATATGATATAAAGATGATCGTTTTCTCTGTTCGCATTATCTACATAACTAGTTTATCATCGCCTGGCTATGGGGTACGGACTTAAGCCCCCCCCCCCCCCCTTCATTTATTTTCTATAAATTCTACCCAATTTCCGAACAGGACCAAAATCACTATACCTTCCCTAATCACCAAACATTACTAAAATCGCTGGACTTACTAGTTAGTTATTTAATTTATTGTGCCTATTTAACTAGTGACTGTCTAGGACCCGAGGTAGTAACTGGCTACCAATACATAATGATTATCTAATTTATTGTATATGTCTAACTAGTAACTGCTAAGGCCCTAAGTAGTTAGTATTGGTTCTAGGTCAATTCACCGACAACACATTCGCCGAAAACACTTTCGCCGAAATTATGACAATTTTTTAGCAGTCTAAGGTTTACTAAAAAAAATTAAGTTTATTGAACATCCTGTTTTAAATGAGTATTTAAAATTGATCAATTTTTTCTATAATTTAAACGGTAATTAATTGTATGGTTTCAATGCCATATAAATGCTTTTTCTTAGTCCCATTATACAAGTTTTTAAATAAATTTAGTCAGGGTTTACCGTCTGTTTTCTCCGTATTGTCAATATTTTTTTATAAAAGGAATAGTTATATTAATATGCTTAAAATCTAGAAATAAATCTGATTTAACTGTACCTTCAATAGTTGTTTAAATATTCGAATTTAAAGTTGGGTAGAGTTTTTGTGGGTCACCCTGTATAATGAAAGCTTCACGAGCGACTCGCAGTAGCAGACTGATTCCACAATGTATATAGAAGGATTAAAATGAAGTGAAACCAACACAAAAAAATCTTTTTCTTTTGTAACTGATAATTGTACACAGAAAATAGAGTTAATAAACTGACACAAATAATGCAGCAATAACATTATATGAGTTAATTAAGTTAACGAAAATTCCATAAAGTTTAACCAATAATTTGGTTAAGTAACTTATACACTTATATGTAAGTTCATCTATAAGTTATTTCATCTGGACTTATGAGATAAATTTGTTTATATTTTAATTAATCATATTTTTCGGCAAATGTGTCGTGCAGCGAATGTGTTTTCGGCGAAAGTGTTTCCGGCGAATGTGTTTTCGGTGAATGGACCGGTCACCGTTAGTATTTAATCAAAGTAGCCCAATTAGTCCTAGATAGTAACTCACTAACTACCTGGGTTAGTTACTAATTACCTAGGTAGTTAGTTAATAATTATATTAATATGTATTATGTTGAAATATAGAAAAAAGGCAAAATAAAAGGGGGCTCGTGTTGAGGCTATGTCCTACACCCGTTCTCACCACCTACCTAGCTTTGTTTTCATTTCCAAATTAATTAGTTATCAGTTCATCGCTACCTAGTGTCTCTTATTTCCACCTCCTTTATTATTTTGTCGTTCAGGTGACCTAGTTTCCCACTCAATTCACTTCAGTTGGTGTCAATATGAGGGACATGTGACCTCATCCTCCACTCTTGGGTGCCGCAGTCGATTCTAGGAGAGTTCCGTGAATTCAATATAATGCAGTTTGATACCTCAGAGAGTTTGCAGTGTTTATCGAACCTTTGTTGAGAAACATTATTTTCAATTTATTGGTTTGTATCCATATTGCCTTAACTGAATATTTTCAAATTCATATTAAATTATTAAATAGCTTGGATATTTGAAGTAGCTACATAATGTTGTTATCTCTTTAACTTTAAGAATCACTGAGGATTTTAAATCTGAATTGTTTCATTTAGCTTACTGTAAGACTCATTATGATATTTAAATGACTTCTCATTCTTTTCTTTTCACGGCAGCTATATTGTCTCACGTTTATGTTCATTTTCAGTTCTTTGAATTTCACAACGATAATTAATATCTATTTTTAGTTTTACTTCATTAGGGAAGAATCACTTTAGCCTTTTGTTAGATCTGGAGTGTGTGTCATCCATTTTATATGCATTTTCTCACCACGTTTGGAGGTTGTTGTTTAATTATGAACACAAAATCTAAAATTTAATATCAATAATATAAATCCGACGTTTTTTCCAGACCTATTTATATCCTTATCAAAATTGTATCTCACATGTATTTTTCAGGCTACGTGTATTTTTTCGCTGAGTTGTCTCAAATATATCCCTATTTCTCTATTCTATAATAATGATGTACGATAACAAAAGCATAATTCTATAGAGACATTGTTCCCAAATGCAAGACTGTTCAATGGAAATCCAATTGAGAGAAGTATACTCGATACACTTTGGTCTGGTTTGGATTTATTTCCAATTAGTTGAGCCATTCGATTGGTCTTGGTTCTCTTGAATGAAGAACATCAGGCAATTACATCTCAATCAGTGGCTAATTACTTCTGCCTAAGAAAGGGAATGAGATTTCTGGAGAGGTTGTGGTACGTGTTATCTGGATTTTGTTAACCAGATAATTATTTTGTTCATGGAATCAAATCGTATATCAAAAGTTAAACCATGGCCTTTTTCTTGCAACCAACAGATAAACCAACCTAACATATTACACAAGACTGAAATTTTACAAAGATTGTCGTTATCATTCGTGATAAAATCCCAAAATTTGAATCAGATGTAAAGGTTAGGAAAAAGTTATAATGATAGCAACTTATTTACCAATCTTTGACAGTCTAAACTATGGCAAAAATATATTTATTTTATTGAAAACAGCATAAAACAATGAAAATACATATATTCTATATTCATTTAGTTAATAAGTTAATACATCTTTTCTTCGATAATAACTCTTATATTTTCGATGACATCTACATCTGCAAGAATGCACCCGTTTTAATAATCTTCAAGATTAATTTCAGAACATTTTTCTTGAAGTTTTCTTGACAAATCTCTGTGTTAGTGGGATTTCTTGCCATAACCTTTACTCATAAAGCCTTTCAAAGATTTTCTATGGAATTTAAGTCAAGACTTTGTGGTGGCGATTCAATAATTTTAAAAATTTAGTTTATTAATGTAACACCTTAAAGTTTTTGCCTTTTTACAGGGTGCATTATTTTGCATTCTAATGGCTCCATAGATACCTGAAATCTCAGATCTTTATAACTGACGCAATATGATCTTCTAAATTTTTTTAATATATCATATGAGCAATCACATGAGTTTGTACGCGGCAAGAGTCTCTGAAATTTGGCTAGAAAATATTCCAAATACCATGGTACTCCTTTCTCTAAAATTGACAGTCTTCTTGTACACTTCTCCCTTCTTCCACTTCTACCTCTTTTAACATAGTTCTTACCATTATTTCCAATCAAAATTAACATGCTTTCGTCATTGGATAAATAAATGTTCTTATATTGTAATCTGATCGCAGATCTTATTTTTCTTCCAACAACAAGGGATTTTTCCTGCAGATTCAATTAATGAACCCTATTTATTGAAGTCGTCTATAGAAGACGTACCTTGACACGTTTACACATGTGGTATGATTGATAACCATTTCTTCAGTAATAGGCTTAAAACGGTCTCTTTTGATGCTAAGAACTATTTGATCTTTCTGTATAATTTTACAAGGCTTTCTAGTTTTAAACGGACTAAGAATATTTTCTGTATCTCTGCAGTATTTACCAATTCTGCCAAAACTCTTTTGGAATGTTCCGCTCTTTCTAAAATCTTTCGGCTGGTCTAATTTTCCTTTTGAAACCTCAGGAAGAGTGGTCTAAAATTAGTCTCGAAGACTATCAAAATATTATTCGTTTTTGCAGTAGCAGATGTTATCGAGAGAAAAGGATTTTTTAAACATAATATTAATTAATTAAGTATTATCATTGTTTTAAAATAATCAAATTCATCCTTTCGTTTTTAAATGTTCAAAGATTTGTAACTAAAGTTTATTGTTATAACTTTTTCCCTAGCCTTTAAATCTGTTTGAAATTTTAGTATGTTATTATGGATGATGCCGAAAATCAGTTTGTAAAATTTCTGTTTTGAAAAGTGCCTTAATCTAAAAGATATTAAGTGTTGAAATTTTGTCCCTTCGTTTCGGACGCTACTGAATAGGGTGATGACTGATAATATTCCCGAAATGGACTGATTATTACCTATATAAACAAAGAACTACTATTACTGAATGAGATGAAATTCAGCAAGCTACTTCAAACCACAAGTACCAACATTACCTGAATGGTTAGGAGGGCCAAAGTTTTCCACTAAGTGTCCCATTCACTGCAACTTACGCCAATCCCTTCATTTCGCTCTTAAGCCAACTTAAGTTACGCAATATTTTGCCGCTAATACTCCTATCCGTGGAACAGATTAATTCATATCTCATCCAATGATATCCTGCTAATACTTTATGACAGTTTGGATGAGGGAACTTCCGTTCTTTTAATCTCCCCACTTGATTAGATTGTCCAAACAAGCGATATGATCACTTAAATAGATTATTAAAAAGTATATGAAGAACTATGAGAGAGAACAATTAGCAGCAGTATTTATATACTAACTAGATTTGAATCACACACCTTAATATGGCGCTCTCTCTTTGCAATGGCTATCATATCACTTCACTCAATAATCAAAGAGAAATTAAAATTACCATACTCAATACTAAGTATATTTTAAATTACAGAATTTAAATTTCCAGGTATATTAGCCTAATTCTTCAATACTCATTATAGATGTCTTTATTGCTCTGCCATTCAATAAAGGTTTTCCCTCCAGTCTAATGTTTCTTTTCCATAGCTAAGCCAATGCTACACCACTGGCAGAGTATGATAGATGAGGTATACTGCGGCAACAATTTACTTTCATTCTTTCCAACTAAACACTCAGTGTCAGCTTACACTTTGTAGCTGACTTTAATACAGGAAGACGTAGAGGAAATAGAGATGCTGCTTGCTCGAGAAAGTATACTATGCTATTACAGTATTACTATAGTCATTTATATTATGAAATGATATGCATTATTTAGCTCTTTGCGACTGTTCATTATTGTCTACTATTTGTTTCTAAATCTGTGGACACTTCACTCAAAAACAAAGAATAAACTTCTCCGTGTGAACACGACTTCACAAACTTAACTAATTAGTTTCCACAGTTGAAGTTCTAACTATGAAGCACAACTTACTATAATGTAATGCTAATTTATCTTTATGGGTAGGTAGTTTGAATAAGATAAGCCATGGTTTGAATGCACATCACGATACCGAGTAACGGTAAGTGTGCGATATAAAGCATCCCTAACCTAATTATTCAAATGGCTTGCAGGGAAGTACATAAAGACAGCAAATGATACACTCTTACCACCATAGACACTCTTGCTTTATGGGTCTATAACTTCCAGTCCTTAATTAAAAAAGATAATAAGGAAAATATTTTTAGGTTCTCGCTTGAGAATAGATTAATGTTAGATTGGTCGATAGAGAGGTTTTCAAACACTGAAGATTCAGTGCTCGAAACACACGTTTTCAGTTATAAATGGTTTCTTGTTTTGAAATATTTGTCAAATTGATAACGAGATATGTTCAATTATGTAATCCCTGATTTCCCAATAGGTTTCATATATCATATAATGATATACTGCAGTTTCAAAGTTACACCCGATTTTTGAAAATGGTTATTTCATCGGCTTGAAAATGCAACAATGAAGTTTTTCTAGAGTGACATTTGTGAGTCTCTCGTCATGGGGTTATTATTGCCCAATGGAGGGACTCTGATCGATGACTATCCAATGATGGGGAAACGGAGAAAAATGAGACTATTGGGGTAATGGCCTTGTGGAGGTGTAGTGAGGTGTGAGGAGAGATAGAGGAGGTGTGAGGAGAGATAGAGGAGGTGTGAGGAGAGATAGAGGAGGTGTAAGGAGAGATATATGAGGTGTGAGGGGAGATAGAGGAGAGGAGAGAGGAGGTGTAATAAGAGGAGAGAGAGGAGGTGTAATGGTAGGAGAGAGAAGGTGTGATGTGAGGTGAGAGGAGGTGTAAGGAGGGATGAGGTGTGAGGTGAGAGGAGTAAAGAGGGATGAGGTGAGAGGAAGTGTAAGGAGGGATGAGGTGTGAGGTGAGAGGAGGTGTGAAGAGAGGAGAGAGGAGGTGTGATGTAAGGAGGGATGAGGTGTGAGGTGAGAAGAAGTGTAAGGAGGGATGAGGTGTGAGGTCAGAGGAGGTGTGAGGTGAGAGGAGGTGTGAGGAGAGAGGAGGTGAGGGGAAAGAAAGGAGGTGTGAGGAGAGAGGAGTGGTGTGAAGAGAGAGGAGGTATTTACAAATAAAAAGAGATGTGAGAGCAAATACTGAACACTTTAAAAGTTAGTCTCTCGCTTTAATTTCCAAACCAGGATTTATACATACTCTTTTTTTTTTCTCTGATAAAAAGTAATTAACTTGTCTCACTTCTTTATCGACATCAATTCGATACTCTAGCTATAAACCACCTGTTTACTTTGAAAATGTTATACGTTACTGTAGGCATCTCTTACACTGTATAATAAGCGTGCGCGGACAGAATGCCTACGGACAAAATGCCTACGGACAAAATGCCTACGAACAAAATGCCTAACAGACAAAATGCCTAACGGACAAAATGCCTAACAGACAAAATGCCTAACAGACAAAATGCCTAACGGACAAAAGGCCTAATGGACCAAATGCCTAACAGACAAAATGCCTAACAGACAAAATGCCTAACGGACAAAATGCCTAAAACACATTTAAACTTATTTCAAATATGGAAATTGTGGACGAAGATTTGAAATAAGTTAGACAAAGTGGAAACAAAGAGTTTTATCTCAGTGAGAGTTTATTAAATCACTTTCACATTGAATATGAACATTTGTAACTCGGAGTGCTTAGTGTAAACACCCTCTTATTTCATTTCACTGTGTTTATGATTTATCACTAAAGCGTTTGTTCTATTTATCAGTTCGCTTTTAAAAATTATTCTTCCTACATCTTGCCATTTATATTGGATATCTATAATCATCATCTACTATTTTCAGTTTTTTTAAGAAAAACATCAATTATCAATTTCTTCTATATATTTCCATTTTGTTTAAAGACATCGATAGTCATCTTATTTTGTTTTCATTTTTTAAAAGATATATCTATAATCATCTTATTCCATTATGATTTTTTTTTTAAATATTGTTTACTCTTTCATCTTCAATCTACAGTGATGTTTATAGTTGCTTTTGTAATTCTAATTCAAGTTAAGTAATTACAATATTTATATAAGTTACTACATATATACTATTCTGGTTATAAAAAAGCTACCAATATTTTTTTATTCAACTACCTTTATAGCATATAAAAATTCCGTTGGAAAAAATACAGTATTCTTCATGAGATGTAACTGAGACGTAGTATATAATTTTTTCTTCTGTTTTACAAATTAAAAAAAAATTATAAGATTTTCAATGATAAGGGTTGTTACAATATAAAGTATTCTGTTCTTTATTTACTTATAATCATTCCATTACAGATATCACCTCAATGTTTCCCATTCGCCCCTTAAATTTAAATATGGAGTTACATCTTTTATTCACTTTGCAACATTCTTTTATGTCATTATTTTACAATTTCTATTATCATATATTTTGTACATTACGCATTTTGTCCGTTAGGCATTTTTCCGTAGGCATTTTGTCCTAGTACCATAATAAGCACGGTAGGCATCTCTTACACTGTATAATAAGCACGGTAGGCATCTCTTACACTGTATAATAAGCACGGTAGGCATCTCTTACACTGTATAATAAGCACGGTAGGCATCTCTTACACTGTATAATAAGCACGGTAGGCATCTCTTACACTGTATAATAAGCACGGTAGGCATCTCTTACACTGTATAATAAGCACGGTAGGCATTAAGCTGAATCATAATCCTCATTATGCTTCACTTCAATGCGTGTTTAGTTTGTTCTATTAGAGTGGAATGGTCTAGTCTGCATAGTAATGGCATTCAATGGAGAAACAAACACACCCAATAGAGTCCTTGCATTTCTTACCATATTATTGGAGTGAAATAACCTGAGAAAACTGTAGCAGTTCGAGTTCAATTGTCGAAATACGAATAATAAGATTGTACAATGAGCATTAGATTGTTTTTCTTTCTGCTGTTAGCTGCTCTACAACAGCATCCTTATGTTTACTATTACACAATGTGTGTCTGGCTGTTGTTTGTTGCAAGAAAAATGACATGCTGTAACATTTAATTTACGAGTCAATTCCAGGACTAAAACAATTGTTCGGATAACAGAAGAGTCCGAGTAACATCAAAAAAAAGTCTACACCATTTTAGCCTCAAATTAAAAGAAGTGAAGTTCAAATTAAAATTAGTCAACTTCAAATTAAAGAAAGTGAATTTCGAATTAAAATTAGTGAGCTTCAAATTAAAATTAGTCAAATTCAAATTAAAAAATATCAACTTCAAATTAAATAAAGTGTAGTTCAAATTATAATTTTCATTTTTATTTTATAAAATATCATAAATTATGAAAGATGAACTCAAGTGAAAATCAATTCAACCATCTGATAAATCTTTAGAATAATATCAATGTTCTACTATATCCATTATACATGAACTTATTATGAATTGGACGAGTAAATAAATATGTATATGATGAAATGAAACTGTTTTGGTCATTATTCAATATATGTAGAAAATTTCCTATTTGTGAATTAACTTTATTTATTTCAGAATTGAGAATTTAACAGAAGAAAAATACGATATTTTAATTTGAAATTGAACTTTTTAAATTTGAAGTTGACCTGTTTTAATTTGAAATAAAACTGTTTTAACTTAAAGGTGACTTTTTTAATTTGAACTTGACTAATTTTAATTTGAAGTTGACTAATTTTAATTTGAAGTTGACTTTTTTTAATTTGTGGCTAAAATGGTGTAGATACAAATATTTTGGTTAACATAAGAAATCCCGGACTAAATAAAACAGAGAATACAAAAAAATTATTCGGGATTGCAAGAAAATCAGAACATTTTATTGAAAAAATCCGGATAGGCCTAATTAAAAAAATTATAGTCAAAATTTTTTAACGGGTAATACACTAGAAAAATATTGATGAAAAAAAATTCCAGATGATAAAAATAAATTTATAGTCCGTCCCTTTTGACTACTAGTTATGTTTAAAATTTGAAATGTCAAAACAATCCCTATATTGTGATATAATTTTATAGCATTTATTTAAATCTCTTAAATCATAATGCATTTCTTTATCAATTCTCTGTTCTCTCCTTTAGCACTATGAAGTAGTTTCTATTCATAGTCACCACGTGTGTTTCGCCCTCAGTGAAAGAGACTCTTCAGGCCTCTCCAGTCACCAGTCTTCCATATTGTGAAACAGACCCTCATAGTTCAGTAAAAAGAAACAGGGTTAGAAATTTTCAATCGGTTTCACATCTTCGGCGGCAATAAAAAAAAATTATATTTTAATTAGGTATCCATGACACCTGCAGGTATCATGGATACCAATTAAAAAAAAATCAATATATCTTTTTTTCTTATATGATCAAGATGTGAAACCGTCCAATAATTCATAACTTACCCTACATAGAGTGGATATACACCAAAATCTACTCTAAATTCCTTCAGAGATGTATTATTCCTCCAGCTTCCCTTATTCTAAATTCTATTACTGCGTCAGATTCTTTAAGAAGTGTTCCAAACGGCATAAGTTATTCATTCCTCCCCTAACTTTTGTATATTGCAGACAAACTGAAGCTCAAAGAACTCTTGCAAGCGAGTGTTGTATAAGTTTCTCCCAAACAAACCATTCAGTAGATCTCCTCATGTAAATTGTGTCACAAAACTTTAGGATGCGACCATTTTTGAACAACTCTTGCTCTTTTACTTCCGGTGAACGAGGCCTGTGATGTGTGTGGGTGATGTGTGTTTGTATTTGTGTGTGATGTGAGTGTCTGTTTGTGACTGATGTGTGTGCTTGTGTGTGATGTGAGTGTCTGTTTGTGACTGATGTGTGTGCTTGTGTGCGATATTTCTGTCGGTCTGTGTGTGATGTGTTTTTGTCCAGTGTGTAATGTGTCTGTGTCCAGTGTGTGATGTGTCTGTGTCCAGTGTGTGATGTGTCTGTGTCCAGTGTGTGATGTGTCTGTGTCCAGTGTGTGATGTGTCTGTGTTCAGTGTGTGATGTGTCTGTGTCCAGTGTGTGATGTGTCTGTGTCCAGTGTGTGATGTGTCTGTGTCCAGTGTGTGTTGTGTCTGTGTCCAGTGTGTGATGTGTCTGTGTCCAGTGTGTGTTGTGTCTGTGTCCAGTGTGTGATGTGTCTGTGTCCAGTGTGTGATGTGTCTGTGTCCAGTGTGTGATGTCTCTGTGTCCAGTGTGTGATGTGTCTGTGTCCAGTGTGTGATGTGTCTGTGTCCAGTGTGTGTTGTGTCTGTGTACAGTGTGTGATGTGTCTGTGTCCAGTGTGTGATGTGTCTGTGTCCAGTGTGTGTTGTGTCTGTGTCCAGTGTGTGATGTGTCTGTGTCCAGTGTGTGATGTGTCTGTGTCCAGTGTGTGATGTCTCTGTGTCCAGTGTGTGATGTGTTTGTGTCCAGTGTGTGTTGTTTATTCATGAGACAGGAAGCTCTCTCCGAAATTGTTCTCTGTCCGAATCCCAGCAGACCTCAGTACATTATCTTCAGGAAATCTTTTTTGTTTTTGTTTTACTTTCATGGCGTCTCACTTAATTCCAATGGGAATAGAACTGTAGTTCTTGAATGAGTTTAAAACTATCACTACAGTTGTAAATAAAGTGCACAGTGAAGAGTTGAAACAACCACCAATAGTTGTGAATAAAGTGCACAGTGAAGAGTTAAAACAACCACCAATAGTTGTAAATAAAGTGCCCAGTGAAAAGCTGAAACAACCACCAATAGTTGTAAATAAAGTACACAGTGAAGAGTTAAAACAACCACCAATAGTTGTAAATAAAATACACAGTGAAGAGTTAAAACAACCACCATTAGTTGTGAATAAAGTACACAGTGAAGAGTTAAAACAACCACCAATAGTTGTAAATATATACATATAAAGTGAAAAGTGAAGAGTTAAAACAACCACCATTAGTTGTGAATAAAGAACACAGTGAAGAGTTCAAACAACCACCAATAGTTGTAAATAAAGTGCACAGTGAAGAGTTAAAACAACCACCAATAGTTGTAAATATATATATATATAAAGTGAAAAGTGAAGGGTTAAAACAACCACCATTAGTTGTGAATAAAGTACACAGTGAAGAGTTAAAACAACCACCAATAGTTGTGAATGAAGTGCACAGTGAAGGGTTAAAACAACCACTAATAGTTGTAAATAAAGTGCACAGTGAAGAGTTAAAACAACCACCAATAGTTGTAAATAAAGTGCACAGTGAAGAGTTAAAACAACCACCAATAGTTGTAAATAAAGTACACAGTGAAGAGTTAAAACAACCACCAATAGTTGTAAATAAAATACACAGTGAAGAGTTAAAACAACCACCATTAGTTGTGAATAAAGTACACAGTGAAGAGTTAAAACAACCACCAATAGTTGTAAATATATATATATATAAAGTGAAAAGTGAAGGGTTAAAACAACCACCATTAGTTGTGAATAAAGTACACAGTGAAGAGTTAAAACAACCACCAATAGTTGTGAATGAAGTGCACAGTGAAGGGTTAAAACAACCACTAATAGTTGTAAATAAAGTGCACAGTGAAGAGTTAAAACAACCACCAATAGTTGTAAATAAAGTGCACAGTGAAGAGTTAAAACAACCACCAATAGTTGTAAATAAAGTACACAGTGAAGAGTTAAAACAACCACCAATAGTTGTAAATAAAATACACAGTGAAGAGTTAAAACAACCACCATTAGTTGTGAATAAAGTACACAGTGAAGAGTTAAAACAACCACCAATAGTTGTAAATATATATATATAAAGTGAAAAGTGATGAGTTAAAACAACCACCATTAGTTGTGAATAAAGTACACAGTGAAGAGTTAAAACAACCACCAATAGTTGTAAATAAAGTGCACAGTGAAGAGTTAAAACAACCACCAATAGTTGTAAATATATATATATATATATATATAAAGTGAAAAGTGAAGAGTTAAAACAACCACCATTAGTTGTGAATAAAGTACACAGTGAAGAGTTAAAACAACCACCAATAGTTGTGAATAAAGTACACAGTGAAGAGTTAAAACAACCACCAATAGTTGTGAATAAAGTGCACAGTGAAGGGTTAAAACACCCACTAATAGTTGTAAATAAAGTGCACAGTGAAGAGTTAAAACAACCACCAATAGTTGTGAATAAAGTGCACAGTGAAGGGTTAAAACAACCACTAATAGTTGTAAATAAAGTGCACAGTGAAGAGTTAAAACAACCACCATTAGTTGTGAATAAAGTACACAGTGAAGAGTTAAAACAACCACCAATAGTTTTAAATATATATATATATAAAGTGAAAAGTGAAGAGTTAAAACAACCACCATTAGTTGTGAATAAAGTACACAGTGAAGAGTTAAAACAACCACCAATAGTTGTAAATAAAGTGCACAGTGAAGAGTTACCACCAATAGTTGTGAATAAAGTGCACAGTGAAGGGTTAAAACGACCACTAATAGTTGTAAATAAAGTGCACAGTGAAGAGTTAAAACAACCACCATTAGTTGTGAATAAAGTACACAGTGAAGAGTTAAAACAACCACCAATAGTTGTAAATAAAATACACAGTGAAGAGTTAAAACAACCACCATTAGTTGTGAATAAAGTACACAGTGAAGAGTTAAAACAACCACCAATAGTTGTAAATATATATATATATATAAAGTGAAAAGTGAAGAGTTAAAACAAACACCATTAGTTGTGAATAAAGTACACAGTGAAGAGTTAAAACAACCACCAATAGTTGTAAATAAAGTGCACAGTGAAGAGTTGAAACAACTACCAATAGTTGTAAATATATATATATATATATATAAAGTGAAAAGTGAAGAGTTAAAACAACCACCATTAGTTGTGAATAAAGTACACAGTGAAGAGTTAAAACAACCACCAATAGTTGTGAATAAAGTACACAGTGAAGAGTTAAAACAACCACCAATAGTTGTGAATGAAGTGCACAGCGAAGGGTTAAAACAACCACTAATAGTTGTAAATAAAGTGCACAGTGAAGAGTTAAAACAACCACCAATAGTTGTGAATAAAGTACACAGTGAAGAGTTAAAACAACCACCAATAGTTGTAAATAAAGTGCACAGTGAAGGGTTAAAACAACTTCTAATAGTTGTAAATAAAGTGCACAGTGAAGAGTTAAAACAACCACCAATAGTTGTGAATAAAGTACACAGTGAAGAGTTAAAACAACCACTAATAGTTGTGAATAAAGTGCACAGTGAAGAGTTAAAACAACCACCAATAGTTGTGAATAAAGTGCACAGTGAAGGGTTAAAACAACCACTAATAGTTGTAAATAAAGTGCACAGTGAAGAGTTAAAACAACCACCATTAGTTGTGAATAAAGTACACAGTGAAGAGTTAAAACAACCACCAATAGTTGTAAATAAAATACACAGCGAAGAGTTAAAACAACCACCATTAGTTGTGAATAAAGTACACAGTGAAGAGTTAAAACAACCACCAATAGTTGTAAATATATATATATAAAGTGAAAAGTGAAGAGTTAAAACAACCACCATTAGTTGTGAATAAAGTACACAGTGAAGAGTTAAAACAAACACCAATAGTTGTAAATAAAGTGCACAGTGAGGAGTTAAAACAACCACCAATAGTTGTAAATATATATATATAAAGTGAAAAGTGAAGAGTTAAAACAACCACCATTAGTTGTGAATAAAGAACACAGTGAAGAGTTAAAACAACCACCAATAGTTGTAAATAAAGTGCACAGTGAAGAGTTAAAACAACCACCAATAGTTGTAAATATATATATATATATAAAGTGAAAAGTGAAGAGTTAAAACAACCACCATTAGTTGTGAATAAAGTACACAGTGAAGAGTTAAAACCACCACCAATAGTTGTGAATAAAGTGCACAGTGAAGGGTTAAAACAACCACTAATAGTTGTAAATAAAGTGCACAGTGAAGAGTTAAAACAACCACCAATAGTTGTAAATAAAGTGCACAGTGAAGAGTTAAAACAACCACCAATAGTTGTAAATAAAGTACACAGTGAAGAGTTAAAACAACCACCAATAGTTGTAAATAAAATACACAGTGAAGAGTTAAAACAACCACCATTAGTTGTGAATAAAGTACACAGTGAAGAGTTAAAACAACCACCAATAGTTGTAAATATATATATATAAAGTGAAAAGTGATGAGTTAAAACAACCACCATTAGTTGTGAATAAAGTACACAGTGAAGAGTTAAAACAACCACCAATAGTTGTAAATAAAGTGCACAGTGAAGAGTTAAAACAACCACCAATAGTTGTAAATATATATATATATATATATATAAAGTGAAAAGTGAAGAGTTAAAACAACCACCATTAGTTGTGAATAAAGTACACAGTGAAGAGTTAAAACAACCACCAATAGTTGTGAATAAAGTACACAGTGAAGAGTTAAAACAACCACCAATAGTTGTGAATAAAGTGCACAGTGAAGGGTTAAAACACCCACTAATAGTTGTAAATAAAGTGCACAGTGAAGAGTTAAAACAACCACCAATAGTTGTGAATAAAGTGCACAGTGAAGGGTTAAAACAACCACTAATAGTTGTAAATAAAGTGCACAGTGAAGAGTTAAAACAACCACCATTAGTTGTGAATAAAGTACACAGTGAAGAGTTAAAACAACCACCAATAGTTGTAAATATATTTATATATAAAGTGAAAAGTGAAGAGTTAAAACAACCACCAATAGTTGTGAATAAAGTACACAGTGAAGAGTTAAAACAACCACCAATAGTTGTGAATAAAGTGCACAGTGAAGGGTTAAAACACCCACTAATAGTTGTAAATAAAGTGCACAGTGAAGAGTTAAAACAACCACCAATAGTTGTGAATAAAGTGCACAGTGAAGGGTTAAAACAACCACTAATAGTTGTAAATAAAGTGCACAGTGAAGAGTTAAAACAACCACCATTAGTTGTGAATAAAGTACACAGTGAAGAGTTAAAACAACCACCAATAGTTGTAAATATATTTATATATAAAGTGAAAAGTGAAGAGTTAAAACAACCACCATTAGTTGTGAATAAAGTACACAGTGAAGAGTTAAAACAACCACCAATAGTTGTAAATAAAGTGCACAGTGAAGAGTTACCACCAATAGTTGTGAATAAAGTGCACAGTGAAGGGTTAAAACAACCACTAATAGTTGTAAATAAAGTGCACAGTGAAGAGTTAAAACAACCACCATTAGTTGTGAATAAAGTACACAGTGAAGAGTTAAAACAACCACCAATAGTTGTAAATAAAATACACAGTGAAGAGTTAAAACAACCACCATTAGTTGTGAATAAAGTACACAGTGAAGAGTTAAAACAACCACCAATAGTTGTAAATATATATATATATAAAGTGAAAAGTGAAGAGTTAAAACAAACACCATTAGTTGTGAATAAAGTACACAGTGAAGAGTTAAAACAACCACCAATAGTTGTAAATAAAGTGCACAGTGAAGGGTTAAAACAACCACCAATAGTTGTAAATAAAGTGCACAGTGAAGAGTTAAAACAACCACGAATAGTTGTGAATAAAGTGCACAGTGAAGAGTTAAAACAACCACCAATAGTTGTGAATAAAGTGCACAGTGAAGGGTCAAAACAACCACCAATAGTTGTAAATAAAGTGCACAGTGAAGAGTTAAAACAACCACCAATAGTTGTGAATAAAGTGCACAGTGAAGAGTTAAAACAACCACCAATAGTTGTGAATAAAGTGCACAGTGAAGGGTTAAACAACCACCAATAGTTGTAATAAAGTGCACAGTGAAGAGTTAAAACAACTACCAATAGTTGTAAATATATATATATATATATATATAAAGTGAAAAGTGAAGAGTTAAAACAACCACCATTAGTTGTGAATAAAGTACACAGTGAAGAGTTAAAACAACCACCAATAGTTGTGAATAAAGTACACAGTGAAGAGTTAAAACAACCACCAATAGTTGTGAATAAAGTGCAC